>OX375867.1:7250557-7470187 GCA_947359475.1 Heligmosomoides polygyrus bakeri
GCGAAGGTTCTTGGCGTCAGTCACAACACAGCTGCCCGGCATCTGAAGGAAATTGGAAAGACCAAAAAGCTGGAAAGATGGGTGCCTCACGAGCTGTCTGAGGAGCAAAGAAACCGACGATATGAGATCTCGTCCGCACTGCTTCTACGGAACGAAACGGACCCATTCCTTGATCGCATCGTAACCTGTGACGAGAAATGGATAATGTACGACAACAGGCGACGATCGGCACAGTGGGTGGACAGCGATGAGAGCCCCAAGGTTTTTGCGAAGCCGGAATTGCACCAAAAGAAAGTAATGGTGACAGTATGGTGGTGTTCGCTGGGAATTATTCACCACAGCTTCCTCCCTCCCGGTGAATCCATCACGGCAGAGAAGTACTGCATTGAAATTGAAGAAATGATGAAAAAGTTGAAGGACATATGAGATCTCGTCCGCACTGCTTCTACGGATTCCAATGTAAACCGTGACAGCAGTAGAAAACCAAGCACCAGTAGTGATCCTTGACCTATAGGTCCATCTGGTAGCTGTAGTCCTTGTTCAAAAATGTCGCAAAACTTTTCATCTTGCCGCGCTAGATACTGCATAAATATCCCTTTGAAAAACGATAGTTCCTTGCTAAGAAAAAAAAAAACCTGAAGTCGTTGTAGGCATTTGATTCACTGAAGCATTAAGCAAATTTCTTTCGTTTTCTGGTACGGGAAAGTGGATAAGCAGTGCAGTTTTCAATACCTTAAACATTGAGCTAAGGGAATATCGCCTTCGGACTTTGTTTCTAACTGTTCCTCTGAACGATCGCTATTTTAAAAAAGGCTTTTCATCACTTTATGCTTTTGCCCAGTCGACGCCCCGTCCATTCGTGGCCGATGAATTGGAACCGTACTCGTCTGGGAAGAAGGAAATCATGACTAATTCATCGGCTGGCCACCGCAAGTCATTGTATGGCCAAATGCGCGTTCAAGTCGTCTCCACAACATCCCGTAGAAGTAGAATGCGTGGCGCATCCTAAGAGGGATTGAGTAACGCCGTTGTTTGTCCTTTTATCAGTTCTTTATCCCCTTGTTCAAAATGCCTCACTCCTGTGTTTCTAGCTCGCCCATTCTCAACTTCTTCTTCTTCTTCTTCTTCTTCAGCGTCTGTCCCGCTTCGTAGCGGGGTCCGCTATTCTGGTGTCATGACGCCACCTTTCCCGATCCAGCGCTAGATCAGGGTGGACACCAGCCGCTTTCAAGTCCGTATGTAACGTATCAGCCCAGCGCTGCTTCGGGCGCCCTCTAGGCCGCTTTCCTGTTACCTCGAAGTTAAGGCCTATCTTGCAGACGCTGTCTTCTTCTCCACGCAGAACGTGGCCGTACCATCGTAAGCGAGCTTCGCGCATCTTGTCCGCTATCGGCGCGACACCGAACTTCTGCCGAATAGCTTCGTTTCGGATGCGGTCCATGCGCGTGACTCCAGCCGTCCAGCGCAGCATCTTCGTCTCCATGACGCTGAGGCGCGTTTCAACTTCCTTGGTCGCAGGCCAACACTCAGCGCCGTACATCGCTACTGGCCGGATGACTGCCCTGTAGATCTTTGACTTAAAGCGCTCCGGTATCTTCCTATCGCAGAGCACCCCAGTCAACGAGCGCCACTTAGACCAAGCTGCACTCACGCGTGAATTCACTTCGACCATCAGTTTGCCGTCAGACGCGACTGCTGATCCCAGGTACTTAAAGACCGCAGTGCGTGGAAGCTCGATGCCGTTAACCTTGATGGAGCTGGACTCGGTAACGTCCGTCGTTAAATACTCGGTCTTCTTCACGTTCAATCTGAGTCCAAACCGCTCCAAGCGATCACACCAAGCTTGCAACTCTCGCTCGAGTTCTCCTTTATCTTCGCTAGCGAGCATCACGTCATCGGCATAAAGCAACGTCCAAGGGACGGGCTTCTGAAGATCTCGTGTGATGGCATCCATGACGACAACAAAGAGGAGTGGGGAAAGCGCAGAACCCTGGTGCACCCCGACAGAGATGGGGAACTCCATCGAGGTTCCAGCTGCAGCTTGAACTCGACTCTTTGGACAAGAGTAGAGAATTCGCACCCACTCTATGAGCTCTTCGGGAACTCCATGATGTCGCAAGGCGTACCATATCACTTCACGCGGTACGCGGTCAAAGGCCTTCTCCAAGTCGAGGAAGGCGATATGCACTGCCTTCTGTTTCTCGCGATGCTTCTCTATCAGGAGGCGAGTGGCGTGTATGGCATCAACGGTGCCACAACCAGCCACGAAGCCGCACTGATTGCTGGACAGCTGGACGATGTCCCGAATTCGTCCATCGACAATTCGCTCAAACATCTTCATGCTGTGCGGAAGCAAACGAATCGGACGGTAATTGGAGCAGTCTGCAGGACTGCCCTTCTTCTTCCAAATCGGGATCGTCGTACTTTGGCGCCAACACTCAGGCACTTTCTTCTCCGCCACAACCTGATTAAAGAACTTCGCCAACCACTCAGCAGGGTACCAGTACTTGGACTTCCACAAATCAGCTGCCACGTCATCGGGCCCAGTCGCTTTGCCTGGCCTCATCTTCTTCAAAGCCGCTTCAGTCTCCTCCACGGTGATCTTCTGAACGGGGCCGTGGGTTGGAGCCGTTGAAGGGATGGCTGGATGAGGAAATTCTACCGTAGAGATTTCCTCAAAGTAATCGCGCCATCGCTTCAATGCCTTCTTGCGGTCCGTAAGAAGATGGCCGTTCTCATCATTGATGCCGAAGAACTTCTCGATGTCCTCGGTCTGGCGATGGCGATTCTTTGCAAGTCGGTACAGATACCGCTCACCATCACGAGACTCGAGCTTCTCGTTGACATCTCCATAATGAGTGGCTTTCGCAACAGCCACGGCCTTCTTTGCAGCTTTCTTCGCTTCTTGGTACTTCTGCCAGTTATCGGCTGTCTTTTCGCCGAGAAACACGTGATAGAGCGACTTCTTCTCTCGAACCTTCGCTTTCACGTCGTTTGTCCACAGCCATGTCTGCTTGTCGACCTTCCGTCGCCCAGGCTTCGTAATGCCGAGTTCTGACTGTGCAGCTTGACGAATCGCGTCGGTCGCCTTCTTCCAAGTTTCGTCGACAGTCGTGACTGTCGGTAACCGCACGCGAGAAATCACAGCTGCTTCCTTCTCTCTGATTCGCCACCACTTAATTCTAGCTGCACCGCATCGCTCAACCTGCTTCAGCCTCGGAGGGGCGATCTTCAAAGTGCAGATCAGCGGTCGATGCTGTGGGGCGACCGTCTCATACGGCACGATCTTCGCGTCTGTGACAAGACTCCGGTCGCGATCTCTCACAAGGACAAAGTCTATCTGAGACTTGGAGCTCCCACTATAGTATGAGATGAGGTGGGAGTCGCGTTTTCGGAAAACGGTGTTCACAATGGTGAGATTATGCGATTCCGCATACTCAAGAATGCGCTCACCATCGGCGTTACGTGATCCGTATCCGAACCCACCATGACAGCTGTACCCGTCTTTCGTAGCACCTACGTGCCCATTAAGGTCACCAGCGACTATGATGACATCTTTCGACGGTACCACTGCTGTCTTCTCATCAAGCAGGCTCCAAAACTCTTCCTTGGCTTGATCCGAGCAGCCAGTCTGCGGAGCATACGCTGAGAAGAAGTGATAGAGTCGCTCCTTAGCGGCGACAACGATCTTCATCAATCGATCGTCAAAGCGCTCAACGCTTACAATCGAGTCACGAAATCGTTCGGAGACGATTATTCCGACACCACTGGTGGTCCTGGGACTTCCACATAGAACGGCCTTAAAGCCACGTCCTATATCCCTTGACTTGCGGCAGGACCACCTCGTCTCCTGCACCGCACAGAAATCAACTCTTCTACGCTCCAGTGCTTCAACCAACTCGCACGAGCGGCCCGTCAACGTACCCACATTCAGCGTAGCCACGCGGGTCCTGCTTACGTTACGGGACTTTCGGACTAGCTCAGTTGCCCCCCGATGCCGTCCTCGCATCAGGGACCCTCGCATACTTCTCACACTCGCCGGGCTCTGCGAGTGCGCGTCGGCTCCCGCGGACGCCGTAGCACTATCTCGAAACACTTGAGCTGTCATACACCATGTGATGTGACATGGGTCTTCGTAGGCCGGCCTGTCACAAGGGCCTGTCGCCTGCAATCGAGTGTCCGTGTTCGGCTTAACTCGCAGAGCGAGTAGTTTCCAGTGGCACCACGTGGAGGAACGGACATCGCCACCTCGCCCATTCTCAACGCTGGCCTTAAATTTACATTCACTCCTATAATAGCGCTTCCGAAATTCAAGCCGTAAAGCTCAAAAAACCACAAAATTTGAATTTTACCTCACAGGAAAATTGATATAACCTCCTCAATTTTTAAAATACCTTGTACCTGTTTAGAAATACATGTTTCAATACGAAACAGTACCAAGACATCTTATCTATGTAGTCGTGGACTATAAAACTATAATAAACCTCACAAATAAATAACCACAAATAAATAAATAAATAAATAAAAGGAGGGGAGCATTTAAAGTGCATACAAGAACCTTATCTAGTAGGGGTGGGGCCAAAAGTTATGAGACTCTCCATGCCGTGTCCATATATCTCGTGGCTGGAGTCTGGTTTCGTGCTTGTTGTATTTGTATGTTTGTATGCTACTTACTGAAGGCCACCTGAGAAGTGACCACTTTCGCCCTTTCCAGAAGCATGCCAAAACCTCAGTCTATATCATGCCGAAACCCCGGTCTGACGAGTCGACCTGTGTCGCGCAAATCTCGCCCAATTCCCAACCCCGAGCAGCCTGGGCTCAATATTCGCGCAAGTTGAGAAGTACGTCTTCTACCTCAACCCTGCCAAGCGGCGAGTCTGGGTGAGGCCTGGTGACCCGTTACCGATCTTCGTTCGGCGGGATTTTCACGGCGTGAAGCAACTTCTGAGCCTTTGAGTCTACGCCCATGGACCGGTGAATGCGTATTCGGCCACACAATTGACTTGCGGTGGCCAGACGATGAAGATGTCAGCGCTTTATCCTTCCCAGACACGTCTGGTACCAATTCACCGACCCCGTAGGGATGGAGGGCTTGGCTGGCCTGAGCGGGAAATCCGAACCAGGAACTTGATATCGGGTGCAGGCGTCATTCGGAGCCTCCTCCAACTGCGCTACACGCGCCCAGACTTGTACAGGAAGGCTAAAATGCTAAGCGATGTGAGGCCAAACATGCATTCAGATTGCCTCCACGGTATTAGAGTGCGTGGCGCATCCCGCAAAGGGGTTGAATCAGGCGACCTTTATACTTCACGGTTCTTTTTCCCGCGGTAGGATTGCTGACAAGTTTTGGGCGGGGTGATGGCATGTAGGGCGTGGCCATGGTGAACATAACTGTCTAACTGCTGGATGAAGAAAGTCGTACATTGAAGCCGACTGATATTTGATACCTACTACTCTACTCTGGGCGCATGTAGCGCAGTCGGAGGAGGCGCCGACTGTCGCGTGCATCCGATACCAGGTTCCTGGTTCGGATTTCCCGCCCAGGCCGACCAAGCCTTCCATCCCTCCAGGGTCGGTGAATTGGTACCAGACTTGTCTGGGAAGGATAGAGCGCTGACTTGTTCATCGGCTGGCCACCGCAAGTCATTGTATGGCCAAATACGCATTCAAATCGCCTCCACGATATTCTTTAGAAGTAGAATGCGTGGCGCATCCCAAAAGGGATTGAGTAACGCCGTCCTTTATCCTTTTTATCCTACTCTACTCTATTGCGAGATCTATACACTTAAATCAACAACGAATAGTAAACAATCAACAATGACAACGACACCGGCTCAAGATCTTGGTGAGACCGTCCGACTCGGCGCAAAATAACGTCCCGAAAGTTGCCATCCTCAAACTGATTCGCAGGATACTTCCTGCAAGCTCTGCTACTTGCTCCTGGACTGGACACACAATCCTTCGCAGACAAGTAGAATGCGTGGCGCACCCCACAAAGGGATGGTACTAGCCATTGACGACCTTTATCCTTTAACTTATCTCTGAACAAAGTCCTGATCTGCTATAACAATGCTTTATTTCGACCAAATCTCTAGCGCCAGGCCGCACTCGAACCCTTGCCACCCGCTTTCCGAGCATAATGATGCTAAGTTATAATCTTTTGCAATTAAAAAGATATAGAATAAAGAACGGCGTTACTAAATTCCTTTTAGGATGTGCCATGCATTCCACTTCTACGGGAAGTCGTGGAGGCGATTTGAAAGCGCATTAGGCCATAGAATTACTTGCGGTGGCCAGCCGATGAACTAGGCGGCGCTTTATTCTTTCTAGACAAGTCTGGAACCAAATCACCGACCCCGTGAGGATGGAAGTTTGGAGTGCCTGGGCGTGAAATCCGAACCAGGAACCTGGTATCGGGCACACGCGACAGTCGATATCTCCTCCGACTGCGCTACACGCACTCCTATCTTTTGAAATGAGTGGTTGAGAACGGCGGAAGCATTTGCTCAATGTCGCTGTGGATACTTTCCTATTATATTTTCTATGCTCTATGTTGTGGTCGGAAGACCCCTCTTGTCCTGGAGAAGACCATGTACACAGAGGAAAGATTGTTTTTCTAGAAATTGGGGGAAATTCCTGGAGATTCTCGTCGACGGATTGCTCGAGAATCGATCATGTCGCGTCGCCGACGGAAAGAATTGAAAGGAAAATTTGATCAATTAGAAAAGGTGCTCGAACGGAACGCTGTGTTGTGATTAGACGGAGAATCGTCGTCGCCCACTGACGACGTGGAAGCCCCGTGATCAGCAAAAAGCGTCGGTGGCGTGGACCTGTAAGGAGCTCTCCCTTCACTTCAATTCGCAGAAACACTGTGGAATCGAAGGATGAAAATGTCTAACGGCTCATCAATGAGCTGTCAGTTTAAGCCTAACCTCGCCTATTTAGGCGTCAATTCAGTCCCTTGGAATGCGCCATGTATTTAGCCTCATAACGAAAACCTTGAAGCAAGTCAACTGCCCATACGAAGAACTGGGATATCCAAAAGCTAACTGAAGAAAGCCATTTTTATCAGGGGTCTTAGAACAGAAGAGCATTTCTGACAGCTGTGGAGCAGAACCTCACATGGAGATGCACACCATGGTGTAGACATTCTCGTTCTTTCCACGAACCTCTTGCTCCACTCTGCTAACTTGTGCGTTCTTTTGTCCGCTCTCTCATCGGAATCATTGCGCTACATTAGGCGTTAGCCTTGAGCTGTTAAAATAAGATTAAACTCACTTCCTCTTTGAACCAGTTTCATTTGCCGGCACGGGAACGGTGGTACGAGCTCGCCGAGAGATGATAATATGGCGTTCTATTCCACTGACCACTCCTTTCCATAGGGTGTTCAGCAGGTGTGAAGCAGGCTGCCGGAATTTCCGAGAATTTTGAGATTCTGGTGTTGAAAATTTCCGAGGGGAGTTATGCTTGACTGCGCTGTGCTCAAAGCCCTCCAGTACCTGCATCGCCAATCGCCTATCGCTCCGTTCATCATCGAGTGAGCGGAAGCCGGCAACGTTTCCATCCGTCCCTGTCGAGTGCCAGAGTGCTCCAATGAATCCTCCTCGCTCGAGGGACACAAGGAGCGTCACATCGTTCGTTTAGACCTTCCAGGAAGAAGACTGACCAGCGTGTTGGTGAATGTCCCGACATCCCTCGGAATCCAGTCGGTGACGGCTCTCGTCCAACGGGTGTGTGTGAAGCGCATGACGTGGCTCGAGGGACACATTCAAGGCCTTCATGAAGAAATCCTACCAACGCATTGGCGGGCGTCCTGGTGTTTCTTTGATATTCCTGCGGAATCTTGTCGATGGCGTCTATTGTCCAGCGTTGCTACTTGGCCGACCCACCTAATTTTCGACGACTTGGCCTGTATCTCAGAGGATCTTTCAGATAAGGAACTTGTCAGTATCGATCCTACAAGGCGTATCAAGGCGTATCTTAGCTATTTAGTCGTACTGTAACGCTCTTCCTAAGCAAAACCATCCACCCTAATTCTACGGAGTATCACGAGGGCACGTGCAGCGCAGTCGGAGTAGATGCCGGCTGCTGCGTGCACCTGATACTACGTAGGTTCCTGGTTCGGATTTCCCGCCCAAGCCAACCAGATCTTCTATCCTTCCCGGGTTTATGAATTGGTACCAAACTTACCTTAGAAGGATAAAGCGCTGACTTGTTCATCGGCTGGCCACCGCAAGTCATTGTATGTATGGTCGAATACGTATTCAAATCGCCTCCACGACATCCCGCAGAAGTAGAATGCGTGGCGCATCCCAAAAGGCACTACGGAAGATCCCTTCTATACTTCGACGCCGAACGATGCGGTGCCACGTATGGTGGACATCAGGGGTGCACACAAAATTCTGTGCGTTAATTTTTTTAACGGAATTTTTTAACGGAAAATTTTCGTTAAATTTCCGGTAAATCGTTCAATTTCCTCAAAAATACAAAACAGATGCAAACCCTTATTTCAAGTGAAAAAATCAAGGAAATCGTATAGGTTTCCACATCAAGAGTTTAACAGCTAACGTTCAAGGAATGGAGTGCAACATTGCAATGTAGTACAAACAATTCAAGATCAACAAACGTAGAAAAACAAACAGGCCTTCAGTAACAAATTATCTACAGGGTGTGGAATAAGAACAGCTATGGAATTATCATGGAAGATGATCACCGACAAGGCATCTTAAAATGTGCGATCAGGCAGAATCCGGGGTCCCCCCCCCCCTTTCCTAGTTCTTTGCGAAACCTTTTTGTCTGACTGTTCTACGACCATATACAATTTCGATGCGGGCACAGGCCACTAAGCACAAAAAGATCAGATAAAGATACCCTTAAAAGCCAGTCAGTGGAATGTTTCCACGTTATCGGACGCACGATTTTCGAGTGCCCGATGCGAGGGACCATCCATTTTTTGGCAACGTTGTGGCCATGACACGGCATCGTGTCACACGTCCCACACTGCTGGATAGGTGTGACACATCGTTAATCGTCCAGGAAAAGTAGCCTCCCAAATTTTTGTTATTAGCGCTTTTCTAAAATCGTTTAAAATACGTCCAGCTGCCTCAAAAATATTCTCTCCGTTTCGGATGTTCCAGGTGGCAAAAGTATTCTGGGATAAGCAGCGCCAGGTGAGGATAGGCATATCTTACGAGGAGGTTAGACCAGTATATTGTCGTCGATTCGCTGACGTACTTGGGGCTCGGCGAAGAAATTTCTAGCTCCAAAAGACATTAAAGGATAAGGATAAAGGACGGCGTTACTCAATCCCTTTTGGGATTCGCCACGCATTCTACTTCTATGAGATGCGGAGGCGATTTGAATGCGTGTTTGGCTTATACCTACTTGCGGTGACGAGCCGATGAACAAGTCAGCGCTTTATCCTCCCATACAAGCCTGGATGGAAGGCTTGGCTGGCTGGGGCGGGAAATCCGAACCAGGAACCTGGTATGGGGTGACAGCCTCCACCTCCTCCGACTGCGCTACCCGCGCCCCAAAGTGCATTATTTCTAACAATTCAAAACAAATTCATGAAAACATCAAAATGTTCTTGCCAATTTCAATAGTTTTTCAGGAATAATCCTAATCGGGAGGGTGAGACCTGCAACAATCGTGAAGACTAACCAGGAGGCTATCTCAACGGTAGGTTGAAACGGCCGAAGAGTTGTATATTGGCAGAATCGCCTCTCCCTGGGGAACAACAAAATGCAAATATCTTGACCCCCATACAACTCTGCGCAGATTTAAGGCAGCTGGGCCGTTGGCGGCGTTAACCCTCTGCCTCGCGCGAAGGTCGGGCTCAAGTTGGCTGGAAACAGCGATGACGAGTGAACGGTGATGGCGCAGTGGGTAGAGGGGCGGCGTAATCCCCATGGTCGCTGTTTCAAGCCAACTTGAGCGCGACCTTCGCGCGAGGCAGAGGGTTAACCCCGCCAACGGCCCAGCTTCCTTCGTGCCTAAATCTGCGCAGAGTTGCACTGGGGTCGAGATATTTGCATTTTGTTGTTTCGCAGAGGAGGCGATTCTGCCCATATACAACACTTGTCCCGTTCCGGCCGTTGAGATAGTCTCCTGGTAAGGGTAAATGTGATAAAACCACTGAGTAGAAAGTCCGTTAAAAATTCCGTTAAATTTCTAAAAATTTCCGTTAAGTCGTTAAGCCAGATTTTAACGAGAAATGCCGTTAATTCGTTAAATTCGTTAAATCGTTAATCGTTAAATGTGCACCCCTGGTGGACATATTGACTGAGCGACGCGATCGATCAATTTGGCCACTTTACATGTCGCCGTGTCGCTCGGCGTCATAAGTATAAACGGGGTCTAACGTCGCCCTTTATCTTTGTCTTCTTTTATCGCGACAAGCTGAAGCACGTGGCGCCGCGGTTGACGCTGTATGTACCCGGTTCCAGGTTCTTGGTTCTCGGATTTTCTCGCCTAGGCCAACTAAACCTTCCACCTTTCTGTGGTCTATCAAGTATCGCCGGACTTTTTTTGCGGATGCTGTAAAACTGACTTGACCATCGGTGGGCCACCGCAGTCACTGTATAAGCTCCACGACATCCTGTAGAGGTGGAATGCGTGGCGCACCCCACGAAGGAACAGATTCCTTTACACTTCATATTTTTTGCACTAATAAACATAAAACTAGTTTTATCTGCATTTTTTGCTTAAGCCTAAAGCGAATGATGCAGATGATGAAGATGAGAAAACGATGCTGAGTTGCGACCAAAACTCCTGCAGCAGGCGGGACTCGAACCCGCACCGTCTACTGTCCGGGCAGAGATGCTACGCCTTATACAAAAAAGCATAATTTCTACGAAGGCCTTCAGCTTACTTACGCTTATTTTGATGTCACCAGCCGACTCATCCTGATATCAGGCGCGATTGCTGGTAGGTGATTGCTGTAAAACTAGTGTTTCACAGAAAATATTTACTTCTAGAGGTTGTTGAAATTTAAGGAGGCCATATAGAGTTTGTCCAGTGTTATAGGCAAGAAACGCATTCAAATCGGCTTCACGATGTACCGTAAAAGTGGAATGCATGGCGCTTCCGACATGGGATGGATTAACGCGGCCTTTTTTCCTTTATCTCTGTCCTAACAGACTTTAGTGGGAAGGATCCGAGAGCGGATGTGTGTAAGAAAGTTGGGTAAGGAGGGATACCTCTGAATGGTATAATGTGGGTAAGGTAAGGGCTAGAGTGATTTCTTAATTGTTTACAGAGCAACAGGGACTCCTATGCTACGTCTCACCTATAAAGGGCTGCATACATGGTTGTTTAGAATAGAGTACAGGCAACTAATTACAGAGAAGAAGATTACCCTGGGTGAATTTCTGGGCAAAGCTCGAGTTCACGCCCTATTTTAAAAGGTTTCTGAGCCCTACTATGGGTGTCTACCTATGAACATTAACCTCGGAAGCGAAAGCCTACGTGCCTTACCTGGGTCGAATTCATCAACGACTTACATAACTTCAACAGAGAATTCACAACGGAAAACTCAGATAACGCGACTTATCAAGCGATATGGTGAGCGATAAGCCGCGTTATCTGAGATTTCCGCTGTGAATTCTCTGTTAAAATTATGTAAGTCGTTGGTGAATCCGACGCCTGGATCATATAGAGAAGGGGGGGCCATGGTAGCGCAGTTGCAGGAGGCGCTGACTGTCGCTCGCACCCTATTCCAGGTTCATGGTTCAGATTTCCTGCATAGGTTAACCAAGCCTTTAATGCTTCCGGGCTATTTGGAACCAGGGGTCGGATTCACCAACGACTTACATATATGTAACAGAGAATTCACAGCGGAGAACTCAGATAACTCGGCTTATCAAGCGATATGGTGAGCGATAAGCCGCGTTATCTGAGTTTTCCGCTGTGAATTCTCCGTTAAAGTTATGTAAGTTGTTGATGAATCCGACCCCTGGATCATATAGAGAAGGGAGGAGCCCATGGTAGCACAGGGACAGGAGGCGCTGACTGTCGCTCGCACCCTAATCCAGGCTCATGGTTCAGATTTCCTGCTTGGGTTAGCCAAACCTTTCATCCTTCCAGGCTATTTGGAACCAGGGGTCGGATTCACCAACGACTTACATAACTTTAACAGAGGATTCACAGCGGAAAACGCAGATAACGCGGCTTATCAAGCGATATGGTGAGCGATAAGCCGCGTTAACTGAGTTTTCCGCTGTGAGTTCTCCATTGAAGTCATGTAAGTCGTTGATGAATCCGTTCCACGTTTGCCTCCGAGGATAAAACACTGACTTGTCCATCGGCCGGTTGCCGCAAGTCGTCACTCTACAGGCCATGCTGGCACAGGATATCCCATAGAAGTAGAATGCGTGGTGTATCACAAGAAGGACTTGATTAACGTCGACCTTTATCCCTTACCCTCATACAGAAGGAGGCTAGTACGGGTTCCAGGGATAATTAGCTTGGGTAATGTGGTCTCCACTACGTCACGGTCAAAGTTCAGACTCCCCCTGGTATTCCTATCCAGGCTATGGGCAATTTTGACACTAGTAGAGTAGATGGCTCACTTCCCGGAGTTCCTTGTACTGGACCGGTTCCCTATAAGAAGTACCCGTCGGTTGTATGCCAAAGGTGCTTCAGCTCTACTGCTAGGCACTAGGCTCCTGTCCGACTTAACCTCTTCCTGAATCGAGGTACCAGTCGGCTCGAGTGAGTCATAGAAGACGTCTCGATCCCACTGATACCAGTGTGAAGGTCAGTGTGTGTGTGCGTGTGTGTGTATACTGTCCGTGTATGCGCGTCGTGGTTGAGCGAGCGTCTCCATGCAGGAAAAACTCGTTCCATCAGCGATCATTTTGTTATCGGGCGCTGCGAAAGTGTTAACTTCTCGCCCGACTGCGTTGAACAAGCAAACGAGAGAAGACCGTGTTGGTGCAGAAGTGAGATAGCCGCGCTCTCAGGTATAGCTGTGAGCTGTTAACAGACTTTTTAGAGATGGTAGAGCTTCATTTCTAGTTTGAAGACGAACAGGCCCATCGAAATCTAAGGAGGCCTGGGACTAGCTGCAAAGCGGAGTCGTTAGCACTGCATTCCTTCAGAAATTCGTGGCTGCCTACAATTCTCAAGCCGGAGATCAGGTTAAAGAAAGATCCACTTTGAAAAAAAAACGCAGTTGAAAATCACTTCTGCGGCATGCACTAGACAAAATTCACCTTCGCTTAATCTCACTAATAGATTTGAGTATCAGTTTTAGCCCTGAGGTGAACCACACGGGACCTTGCTGCTTCTGAGGACCTCAAATACTGGCAGCATTTTTCTTGAAGAGAAGCCCTAAATTTGTAGTAAATTCTTCTACTCGGCTTTGCCTTCTTCAGTCTTAATCAGGCTGCACCTACTTCGTTCATAATATTAAGGGACAACGGTTGGTGTTAGTGAACTCCCTCCTTCTTAGGATGCGTCATGCATTCCTCTTCTACGGAAGATCGTGGAAGCAATCTGAATGCATATTTGGCCTACCCAAAGAGTTTCGTTTGCCACTAGAGCAAGAATGCAGTGTTTTATTCTTCCCAGAAAAGCCTGGTACCAATTCATCGAGCCCGGAGGGACGGACTTGTGATTGGCGGGACTCGAACCAAGCCTCGACTCTGGGAGCACGGCTGCCAGCGCCTCTTCCGACTGCGCGACCATACGCCGTAAAAAGCTACATATGAAGCCATAAAAGTTTACAGGAAGTCAATATACCGTTGTTTGGATCAACTAAACGAATACCTTACCCTACACATGGTACAGAGCAAACTCGGTAAGCTTCCTGGAGCGGTATCTATGGGCAGACTTACCATTGGGTAACTAATCACAGCTTATCATAACAGAAGATCAATGAAAGCTTAGAACTAAAATAGAAGAAGTTACTCAAGTTTATGCAAGAGCGCCGCGTTGGCTGATTCGCATACTTTTTAAATTGAAACCAATAAATAAATAAAAAACAGAAAAGAAAAAAAAGCTAAAACGACGAACCTATGAGCTGCGGATTTCTAGGAATTAATAAACTTTCTCGCCAGTTTTCTCTTTCAAAGACCATACTATACCTATTCACCTACTGCAGCTCAAGGGGATGGAAGAGTAGTTTAGCTGTGACGGGATCCGAACCAAGAACCTCGATTCGTGATGCACGCGACAGATGACGCCTCGCCCCCCTGCGGTTCTGCTCCGGTAAATACGCGAGAGGCAACTCGGTGTATGCTTGTTACTACTTGGCCACACTAACCTGTGCTGTGCTTCTTTTAACGTTTTTTGTTACCCAGTAGCTGAATTTATATCGATTAACTTCTCCATTGAGCTTGAATGCTGTTCCATCAGTCTACAGAATCTCGCACGTCACAAGATTCACATGATTTTTAAGTTCTAAAGGTTAAAAGAAGCACAGCATAGCCTAATCTGGCCAAGTATGAACAAGGTTGTAACAGACATTCAGCCCATGCACAATCAATCGAGTCGGAAATGCAAGGTTTTGAGCGGAGGCGGGGCGCAATCTTGACCGTCTACCTGTATCACCTGTATCACCTGTCGTCCCGTTGATCATCGACTTGCTCGAGCGGGCGCCAGCAGCGTCTCCATTCGTCCCTGTCGCGTGCCAGAGTGGTCCAATGGATCCTCCTCGCTCGAGGGACACGAAGAGCGTCATATCGGTCGTTCAGGGCTTTCACGAAGAAGTCCGACCAACGCGTTGGTGGGCGTCCTGGTGTTCTTTTGACATCCCGCGGAATCCAGTCTGTGACGGCTCTCGTCCAGCGGGTGTCTGCGAATCGCATTACGTGGCCGGCCCACCTAATTTTCGACGACTTGGCCCATGCGACAGTGTCTCTGATCTTCGAACGTCGGCGAAGCTCGGAACTCCGGAGGCCTTCTCTCACTTGCGTGAGTCGTGTCACTCCGAGCATCGTCCTCTCGATTCCACGCTGCGCGACGCTGATCGCGTATTCATCCTGCTTTCGTATGGCCCAGGTCTCTGAGGCGTATGTTAGGGCAGGAAGAACAGTGGATCCCAGCTCTCCTCCTGCTCAGCTCTGGCGCTAGGTCGTTGGCCTTATTGACTTCACTATCCAGATACACGTAGCTGGAGCATTCGGAGATGTTGTTCCGTTGAGCGAGAATGGGGCATCAGAAACTTGTCCGTTCCTCATGAACATCGTCTTCGTAAGATTCAGCTGCAGTCCAACGTTCCCACATACACGATCGAAGTCGGCCAGCATTCGCTCCGCCTGACTGATGCTCGGCGTTATGAGCACGATGTCGTCAGCGAAGCGAAGATGGTGCAGTTGCTGGCCGTCGACCTTCACTCCCATGTCATCCCATTCTAGTTCGCGCATGACGTTTTCGAGGGTGGCGCTGAAGAGCTTCGGGGATATGGTATCCCCTTGCCGAACCCCTCTCTTCACGTCAATGACGACGTCGTTGTAGAATGGTGAGATCTTGGTCGTGAATCCACTGTACAGCTCTCGAAGGACTCTAATGTACTGAGTAGGAACGCCCTGGGTGAGCAGGGCTTCCATGACCGCTTCAGTCTCGACGGAGTCGAATGCCTTCTTCAGGTCGATGAAAGTAAGGCGCAGCGGCAGCTTGTACTCTCGCGACACTTCGATGAGCTTCGTGATGGTGTGTATGTGGTCGATCGTGCTGAATCCTCTCCGAAATCCTGCTTGTTCGCATGGCTGTCCTTCGTCCAGCGTTCTACTAATCCTATTCAGGATGACTCGAGTGAACAGCTTGTAGACTACGGACAACAGGCAGATCGGGCGATAGTTGCCAATGTCGTGCACGTCTCCCTTCTTGTACAGCAAGACGGTCTTGCTGGTCTTCCACTGAGATGGAACCTTGCATTCGGACAGGTAGCGTGTGAAGAGCCGCGCCAAGGTGTTGATAAGCGCTGGCGGGAGGTTCTTCAGGTGTTCAGCTCTGATCCTGTCAGGACCGGGTGCTGTACGTTTCTTCACCGACGAGATGGCGTGTCGGATCTCGGAAGGGAGAACAGAGGGGATGACGTATCCATCCTGCGGAAGATGGCGTAGGGGCAGGTGGACGTGGCTATCGAAGAGATCGGAGTAGAAGTCGTGGATGACTTTCTCCATGGTCCTTCTGGAAGAGGTGACGGTTCCGTCAGGACGTCGGAGAGCGGTCATCTTGGTCTTGAAGTTGGCGAAGTTCCGGCGGGCATTGCGGATGCTCAGCCCTGCCTCTGCTGCTTCAGCCAACACTTCCGCCCTTCTCTCCTTCAGATCTTCCTTTATCGCCGCTCTGCATAGCTTTGCAAGCTCGGACGTCAGTTGATAGTTGCCTGACGCTCGTGCTGCTCCACGCTGGCGTATCAGCTCGAGAGTTTCCGGAGACAGGCGTCTCTTGGTGGTCTTCAAGCTCTCGGCTCCCTTAGCACTATCGTGGAGATGGTGCACGAAGCGATGGTATTCCTCGTCAACGTTGTCCATGACGGCATCTTCCCAAAGGCCGACAAGAGAGGTGTAGAGATCCCAGTTGATGGTCGTTCTGGGACTCCTCTTCTTGAACTTCGCGGCCTTCTCTCCTTGACGCGAAAAGCGGAACCTCGCGCGAAGGAGGCGGTGGTCCGATCCCGTGTAGAACTTGGGGACAACGGAGACATCGGTCAGGCAATACTTGCGATTGAAGATGATGTGGTCGATCTCGTTGTGGAACTGGCCACCGGGGGATTCCCAGGTCCATCGTAGGGAGGGAGGCTTCTGGAACTGCGAGTTTCCATGAATGGTCTTGGTCGACATGATAAACTCAGACAGCCTTTCACCTTGCTCGTTCCACTCCAAACCGTGGGTTCCGATGTGAAGTTCTTCCGGCGACCTTCGTGGCCCGATCTTGGCGTTGAAGTCGCCGACGATCACCTTGTAGAAGGTGTGATCTTCCTTATAGAACTTCTCCAGCTCCACGTAGAAGGCCTCGACGTCTTCGTCGTCGTAGTCGGATGTTGGGGCATACGCGACGAACACAGTCAAGGCTGGCACGGAGCCACATCGCTTCAGTCGCAGACGTCCGATTCGGCTTGTCAGAGACTCGTACGAATCGATGTTCATGGCCAAGTGCGTGTTGACGAGGACACCAACGCCGCCTACTCCCCTGCTGTCGCATGTTCCGAGGAACAGTTCTTCTCCGGAGTCATAGGCGGCGTGTAGGGGGTGGTGTCTTCTCGTCTCGGTCAGTCCGATGACGTCGTACTTGATCTTCCTGGCTTGCATCATCAGGTCCTCGACGGATGCTTCCGACGCAAGCGTGCGGGCGTTGTAAGTATAGATCGTCATCCTAGTCCTTCTCAGTTTGCGCAGCCTGGTTAGGCCCTGAGATTTTAGCAGCCTCTCCGTACTCGTCCTTCCCATCGCTGCAGAAATGGGGGATCTTTCGGGGTCAGGGGAATGAGGCCCTTTAGTGCTGCTGTGCTTGACTGGAATACAACACGGGTAGCTAGTCAGGCTCTGTCGTGCGGGCGAAGAACTCCGGGCAGCCAGCCAGACTGCCCGAAGGGACGGGGCGAGACTTAAGGCGGCCTCGAATCGACCAGATAACAGCCTGCCCTGCTCCGATTCTGCCGTCAGCTGTTTATTCACTGCTTCCGCCAGTGCCGATTCGGAGCCGATGGCCGACGGAATGCTGAGGACAATCGAGACAGTCGATGCCGGGAATGCCGAGTCGCTCGTCACGTTATCAACGCCATCTCCGCCCGAGATGCTGACATGTAAGGACATGTACTCTCAGTCTACCGAGTGCAAGCTTTTGGCCGAGCCGACACAGTTACACTCCGCACAGTCACGGACACATACACGCACACTGTGCACGAACATGCCGCTCCACGCACAAGGAACGCATCGACCCGACACAGCAGGAGCAAGGAGTCCATCCCCTGCATCCCACCTGCGTCTCTGGGCAGTACACGGTCGCATTTGGTTCGCGTTTAATTCCCCTATCCACCACCCGGGGACGCGCCACGTGGCCCTGCGACAAGCGGCCCGAGATCCCTCTTAACAAGAGAGCCCGAAGGCTCTCTATCGAGGGAGATCCGTGGGCTTCTGTGTGTTTTTTAGGATACCCTGCATTTTTTGTAAGCCGTAGTGTGTTTTAAGCGTTAAACCCTAAAAAAGCACGAATCAATCAGAACGGCCACCTTGTGAAGAATTTATGACAAGTATTTAGGCGAAGCACGATCGGTCGAGTGTAAATGCAAAATTTTAGACGAGCTCATGGCGCGTTCCATACCGCTAATCAATTTTTTTTCAAAAATTTTCAAATATTTACCAAAATTTCCATTTTCTTAAGGTTGAGGCCCTTCAATACCTCCACTATGAGCAAAGTTATCACCTTTCAAACAGTGTATACATTTTTTGAAACACCCTGTAGAATGCATGGAGCGTCCCAAAAGGGTTGAATAACACCGTTCTGTTGTCTTTGTTTTTTATTTACTCATCTTTTGCAAGGCTCTATCTGCCAATTTTTGCGAAGTTCAGGAGATGAGGAGGCACCTTGTGTTTGTCCTCTCCCTCCCGACTAGGATTAGTCCTGTCCCGATGAGGCTTGAAGAAGCCGAGTTACACTATATGAACCAGTCATACTGGCACTACGCTAATTGATGAGCTCTGCACGAAGTTAGCACCTCCCATCTAGAGCCCTTTGGTTGGTGGATCGAAAAACTGTCCAGAAATCCTTCATTGATTGCTATCTGGGTCTAAATATCAGCACATCTAGCACAGAGCAGGCCGCCAGAACACGCCAGTGAACTGGTCTCTTTGACCCGATCGAGATTAAGGTCTGGTCGGGTCGCTTTCAAAAGTACGAGATGTCCGGCTTAAGTTCTTTCGCGGTGGACGAGCGCTAAGCCGCTTATGTAGGCAATGATGGAAGTGGAGGTCTAATCGTTGCGCGCGAAAGGCCTAGAAAATACCAAACCAGTGCTATGCTTCCGCCAGATGGTAGGGATGAAGTCGAGCATACCCAAACAAGTGCTTCTTTCAGGCGGCAAAATTTCTACGGAGTGATTGAACCGGATAACATGGCTTTGCACTCGTTTTTGAACGGAGAAAAAGACGTCTAACTAGCGGATAAAGTCTTACAGTATCCTGCTTGAGGCAGTGATTCAGAGAGCTGAATGGTGACTACCGCATTTTCGCACTGTTTCAATTAAGAAATCTACTTAAAAAATAATAAACACTGCCAGATACGTTACATTTTTAGCAAGGACATTCCACTTTGAAATACTTTTATTATTTTATATTCAGTTTATACTGTTATATTGTTTTTTGTTCTTTTTTTCTCGATTATTTTGCCTTTACTATTTCAGAGATTCTGATCCTGTTTGTGCATTCAAAGCACTCAGTTTTCTCCTGCACCTTGCTCACCTTTTCCACAAATCGTGCCCGGATCTATCTTAGTCGGGGGGGGGGGGGGGGGGGGGGAGGGCACTTATCTAAAAAGTGTGTAAAAATCGATTTGAGACTCACCGAGCGGCTCCTGGAGAACATGATAGAACCTAAAAGAAGAGAAAAAACGAGCGAACAAAAAAAAAATTAAAAAATCGCCGCGATTTCAAATCGTTTCGGCGGCAAAGAGCGACGCAATGAAGGTATGCCATGTGCTGACCAGGGATGAGCGGATACTAAAATTTTGAAACCCGGATAACGGATAACGGATAATTTTTCCCAAAAATGGACGGATAACGGAAAAACGGATAACGAACAAACAACAAAAATTAAAACTAATTTTAAACCATTGTTTCTCTAATAGTAGGTCGGGATTTGCAATATTGTCCTCGTCACATGTCATATGAGCCACTTCTAACCTTCTTATCGGTTTTTTCTTCGAAGTGCGAAGTAGCGCACTCTGAGAAGGCGCCGACTTCCGCATGCACTCCGAATCATTGTTCTTGGTTCGGATTTCCAGTCTAGGTATCAGGATTACACGGGTATGTTAATGCACTGACTTGTCCATCGGCTGGTCACCTCAAGTCATTGCCCAAGTACGTATACCAGCATTGAACCTGCAGCTTGTCAACAGCTGCTGCTACTGCTCAGCAACTACCCGGCCTCAAGACGTCTGGTTGGGACTTCGGCCCAAACTCAGAAAACAAAACGCCTTGGACACGACGGTTTATTGACCCTTCGGCTTCATTAGAGAAGGAAAACTAATGCTGCTTATTACACAGAATAGAGTAAGGTATGATCCTCAAAACGATTGACGTAAGCATTGTCCGCTGCCCACCGCATTAGTGCTATTCCCACTCCGAAGTGTCTAATCTGCAGAAAAATTGATAGTCGATCGGTTATTCGTTCAGTCGATACTGTTATTTTGTTCTAGAAACTGTCTGAATCTCTTTATACCGGAGTATTTCCTGCAAGCGGGAGTAATTCTCTCGAAGAAACTGTCGTGTGACTCCCACTCCAATTGGTAAAATTTGGGTTAAAACCGATGACTGCGGTCGAAAAATCGATACCATCGAGTAATATTGGTCTCCTCATCCGGCATAATCATAATCGCATCCCGATTGGTCAAATCGGGGAGTTGAACGACAACTCCGATCGAAAATCGATGCTATCGATCAATAGTGGTTGTTCGTTCGAATACTTCGACTCATTTGTCCAACCTAATAATTTCCCTCTAATTGGGGTTTATTTCCATCCATTGCACATGAGAATAGCCTTGACAGGTTTTACATGCACGTGCGGGTCACCTTTACACGTTTGACATGTTTTACTTGTTCACACAGGTGTGTGACTCACATACACACACGGACAGACGGATTAACGCTTTTATATATAGTAGGATAGGATAGGATATTAAAGTGCTGGCTTTCCACCCACCACTCGGAAGTTATGCACTTGCCAAACATAGTCTCAATGATCTAAAAGATCGTGTACATAGAAGAATGAATATCTGGCACATCCTTAAAACGAAGTGATTCGTATGAAGGTTTATTCCTTTCTCCTCTAACCTGACAGGTTTTTTTCCAGACAGTACATTATGCTAGAAGGAATTTTGGTGAAAACCCCACAAATAGAAATGGGCAAGGCAGTGTTCTGCATTTCAGAACGCGCTATGAGCAGGTTGATAGTTTGGCCTAATTATGCCACTGAGAACTAAGAGAAGGCACCAACCTAGCATTGCAAACGTATCATGACTACCAGTGGAAAAAACACAAAACGGTTTTAAAAATTGTCCTTATACTCAACTAAGTAACCATAAGGGTGCCAGATTTTGTTGTTCGTTATCCGGCCAAAAACCACCGATAACGAACAACAAAACGGATAGGCCAAAACCCGCCGGAAACCGGATAACGGATAACGGATAACGGTTAATCCGCTCATCCCTGGTGCTGACCCATATTATAATCAGGATCTTACATGGTGAGGAGGGCGCATAAAGCAGCAGGCCGCCGCCTGACATGTTATAACAAGGATCTAACATGGTGAGGAGGGCAGATAACTTCGCCACCTTACAAGCGCGCCAAAAACAAATGCGATTTTTCTTTTTTTTTCTGCAGGAATTTTCAAAATTTATCTCTTATCGTGTTCTCCAGGAGCCGCTCGGTGAGTCTCAAGTCGATTTGTTAGTACCCTTTAGATATGTGGCCTCCCCCGACTAGAATAGATCCATCGTGCCCTCTCTCGTTCGCTTAACTTCACATTTTTCTTCCTTTCTTCTCTTTTTTGTTTTCTTGTTTTCTTAGTAGCCGATTTATCTGGCTTCTACCATGAATTCCCTTTCTTTCTGCAGCATGTGGTTTGTGTTGCCATAGATAAATAAATAAATATTCAGCTCTACAGTCTCTAAGCACTCTGCTTCTCCTCAGCTTTTCTTCACTATATTTCTTCTCTCTACTGCTTCCTTTAACCTAGACCCCTCCTTCTACTTCTAATTTGTAATTCTTTTCTTATGCTGACACATTTTAAAAGAGAATCGTAGCACGAAAATCCGTTAAAGCGGTGAGAGGGACCTTTCTACACTGTTACTTGTATAAAATGTGGCAATTATTTTTTCTAAATCTTTTATATAAGTATGTGTAGCGCAGAGGGAGGAGGTGCCGGCTGGTGCTTGCCTCCGATACCACGTTCCTGGCTCCGATTTCCCTCCCAGACCAACCAAGCCTTCCATCGGGGTATTGGTATCATACCTGTCTGGGAAGTAAAGCGCTGACTTATTCATCGGCTGGTCACCGCAAGTCATTGTGTGGCCAAATATGCGTACAGATTTGGTTTGTGACATCCCGTGGAAGTAGAGTGCATGGCGCATCCCAGAATAAATTGAGTAACGCCGTCATTTATCTTTAGTTGTTTTATACTTCCGAAATTCTACTTTTTTGATTCATGTCGTGAAAGCGAGCACCATTGAGAGGTTGGAGCAGGCCAGTCAAGTCTAACCAAGCAATCTGAGTATCGACAGAGCACATGACAGCCAATCAGGGTACCAACTGCGCAGGTCCTGTCCGATTGGCTGGCGCGTTCCCACCACACAATGCTGCCCATATCCACGACCTGGACCACCTGATGCTTGGAGATTCAAAAGCGTGAAACTAGTTCCTTTCACAGGCAGTTCTAGTGCAGTCGGGGGAGGCGCTGGTGCGAGTCGATACAAAGTTCGGCTCAGACTACCAACCTTTAAAAGCTCCAGGGCCGGCGAAATGGATGCAGACTTTTCTTGGAAGGGAAAAACGCGGGCGTGTCCATTACACGCTACAGCAACTCACTATGTAGGGCAGAAATGCACTCAAAGCCCTTCCACGAGATCCCTTAGAAGTCAAGTGCATGGCGCATCCAACAGAAGGACTGATTACCCCCAAGCTTTATTATTTGTCTGTCTCACTTCAGAGGATGTATTTTACAGGATTCTGAAGACGAAGAAGCGACCAAATGGCGAACACGAATGCGGGACGACATCGAGGGAGAGCTGCTGAACCCCGAGGAGCACGGTCGTCACTTCGAAGGTGAGCTGGGCTCAGATTCCTCGCTACTCCAGTAACCCATTGTCTGGTTTCAGGAGACATCATTCTGTTTCCGGAGCAAGCGAAACAGATCTACGAGAACGCGCTGAAGACCGGGCAACGTCGGGTGAAGCGAAAGTTCATCGGTTCGAATTTGAGACGATGGGACCCGTCACGGCCCATCATCTACAGCTTCGACGGCTCGCACAGTGAGTTCGGACCGTGGTCTCGGCCTTCTGTTCTTTCACCAAACGAACACGATCCTTTCAGCATCAAGAGAACAACGAATCATCGAGCTCGCTCTGGAGCACTGGCACAATATCACCTGTCTGAATTTCGTACGTAACGATAACGCCAACAGCGGCAATCGAATAGGTTCGTACAGCATTTCTGGCCATTTATCTGCTTCTACCGTAGCCATCAAGTCAGTTTATACTATTCTAGTATTCACCGATGTCGACGGCTGCGCAAGTAACGTCGGACGACATCCACTGGGCGAAGAACAGCTGGTGTCACTAGCTCCGGAGTGTATTCGGGTGAGCTTTTAAGGCTTAAGCTTTTACGTAGTTTCTTTTATTTGCTGTGCCTTTAACTTCAATTCCATGTTTCATGTCGTTATTTGCTTTTTTATTTATTTTTCGTGATCGATACCACTTTCATGTTAAAGTGGGCACTTTATTAACCATGTTTGACACTTTTTAACTTACTTTACTAGATGTGAGAGCAGCACGATCCAATAGGTATAGCTCGTTTGCCGTCATCATAATTCAGAATTTTTTCAACTGTGCTCGGTTTCTGAGTTCGTTTTTTCAATAAATTCTTGTGAGGCACATCTTCGCGTGCATCAAAGTAAATAAATAAATAAATAAATAAATATAATAAATGGGAAAGCATTTGTGCATGTTTATCATCACATAGAGACTAAGCACACTTTAGAGTATAAAGGTAATAAACGCGCTATAGGATAGACAGGTGCGATAAGACAAGACAATTTCTGAAGACCCTTGCCTACCATATCCTTCTATCGAATACTATATTATACCAGGCTGTCCAATAATGCTTGTCCGAAAATTTCACCATTTTTAATTTTTTTCAACTTTATTGAAAAACAAGTCTAATCAACAATATAATCACCACAGTTATCCACAACAGTGGCCCATCGATTGGGCAGGTCGCCGATGCCCTTCGCCCAGAACTCCGGGGGCTGCGACTCGAAGAAGTTCGCGATGTCGGATTTGAGGTGGTCGTAGTTGGTGAATTTTCTTCCGGCCAAATGGTGCTTCAGCGGGCGGAACAAGTGGTAGTCGGAGGG
The DNA here is from genome assembly GCA_947359475.1 of Heligmosomoides polygyrus bakeri. Taxonomy (NCBI): domain Eukaryota; kingdom Metazoa; phylum Nematoda; class Chromadorea; order Rhabditida; family Heligmosomidae; genus Heligmosomoides; species Heligmosomoides polygyrus. The sequence goes on from OX375867.1 coordinate 7,274,854, forward strand.
GGCGAGGTCCGGGGAATACGGCGGATGGGCAACCGTCTCCCAGCCGAGCGTCTCCAACTTCTGCTGGGTCTCCTTCGCCACGTGGGGGCGCGCGTTGTCCAGGTGCACCGAGGCCCGTCGGGGACGGTGGGGGATCCAACGGGCCAGAACTTTGTGGTAGCCGAGTAAGTTGAGTCGATTGTGGATGGTGGACTTGCTGCAGCCGAGCGTCGTCGCCAGTTCACGGGTGGTGGCTTCCGGCTTCTCCTTGATACAGCGACGGACTTCGTCATCATCCACCGTAGAAGGCCTCCCGCTGTGCTCCCTGTCCTCGAGGCTCGTGTCGCCGCTCTCGAAACGATTGAACCAGCGCCTGACTGTGCGTTGGGACACTGCATCCTCCTTGCACGCTCCGCAGATGTTGGCGACCGCGGTGCCCGTGTCGTTGCCCAGCAGCCACTCGAAGTACACGAACGTACGAATTCGACCTTGGTCCATTTTAGCTTGTACTGGTAGCTAGACGCGGCGACTGCGCCTTATATACCCCTAGCGTGGAACTCTGGAGAACCTTCTAGAAGGTTTTTACACTTGCCTGATATTATAACACTTCTAAGGAAAATTATAGAATTTTGAAAATTTTCGGACAGGAATTATTGGACGGCCTGGTATTAGGCTGTCGCAAAATTAATCGCCGAAACGGTCCGCTTACATCAAACTGCGATAATTCAGCTTGAACAAAACTTTATTAATCAAAGTGAAAACCACCGGAATCTATACATTTTTGGTAACGAATAGGTAATGAAACTAATCCTTCACAATAAAAACAGAGATCACAGGAACTAATGAAATCAAGGAGGGGCGCATTCAACATCGGTCAAATTAGTGAATTCTTTTGGATATGTGCGAAGACGGGCAGCAGAGATAGGAAAGAATTAGTTTCATTACCTGTTCCATGGCAAAAACGGAGATTGGGAGATAGGAACGCCCCATCCAGTCGGATCGCAATGAATGGCGTGTCATTCAGAGAAGGCGTGCACTGTCGGTACCCTGATTGGCTGGCATATATTTGGCCTGTGCTCTGCTTGGTTATTATTGACTGGCGCGCTCCCACCTACCAATGCTGCTCACCTTCACCTTCAAGACGTGTACCATTCTTTCTGACGCAAATGAGAATCAATAGCTCGGAAAAGATGATATAGGTGGGGAAAGGTCGGGAGAATATGGTGGGTGAGGGAGAACTTCGATGCCTAAATGGGTCAATTTTCGCTGGGTGACTTGTGAGGTGTGTGGCCTTGCGTTGTCCTGCAGCAGTAGTGACCCTCCTCTAGGCCACAATTTTCGCAGCCACAATTGGCCACAATTTTCGCAACTTCTCACATTTCGGTCTAATCACACAGTAAGATTCTGTCTGATCAGGTTGTGGATTGCACTTTCACAACACCACAAAGTGACCACAACTTTTTGAGGGCGAAGTCGGGTTGTTGTTGGTTGAAAGGATTGTGAAGGAGCAGGTCAACTAGAAAAGTTAGAGCAACATCCATATATGTTCTTTGAAAGACCAGGAAAAACCCACCGAAGGGTATGTGTGTCTTTCTCTGAGACGGACTGCTTTAGGGTAAAAAACTTATTTATTTTTGAATACCTCGAAACGGAAATTAATTTTACGATAGTCTAATATTATACAGTGTCTCAAAAAATGTATACACTGGTTGAGAGGTGATAACTTTGTTCATAGTGAAGGTACTGAAGACGTTAAGAGCTCATATGAAAGCTTAGGAAAATAGGAATTTTCCGGCATATGAGAAGCATGGAACGCACCACGCACTCGTCCGAAAATTTCCATTTTACACTCGATTGACTGTGTTTCGCTTGAATACATGTTATAATTTCTTCACAAAGTAGCCGTTTCGATTGATTTGTGCTTATTTTAGAGTTAAAAACGTAATTACACATTATAGCTTGCGAATAATGGAGGCTATCCTACTATATATAAAGGAGCAGTATGTGTGTGTGTGTGCGTGTTTCCGTCCGTCACAACTGGAGTGGGGGCGCTGCGTATTGGAAGTGATTGTTGAACATCCACGTGCCTGGCGATGCCGTAGGCCTGCCGAACACGTCGGCAACCGAGCATGGCGAGCCTTAGACGTCCCGAACACGTCGGCAACCCTGCATGGTGAGCCGGAGACGTGCCGAACACGTCGGTAACTCTGCATGGCGAGCCGTAGACGTGCCGAACACGTCAGCAACCGTGCATGGCGAGCCGTAAACGTGTCGAACACGTCGGCAACCCTGCATGGTGAGCCGGAGACGTGCCGAACACGTCGGTAACTCTGCATGGCGAGCCGTAGACCTGCCGAACACGTCGGCAACCGTGCATGGCGAGCCGTAAACGTATCGAACACGTCGGCAACCCTGCATGGTGAGCCGGAGACGTGCCGAACACGTCGGTAACTCTGCATGGCGAGCCGTAGACGTGCCAAACACGTCAGCAACCGTGCCTGGCGAGCCGTAGACGTGCCGAACACGTCGGCAACAGTGCCTGGGCATTTAGATGATCATCGGAGGGGTTTTTGGAGGCAATCGATCGATCGATGTTATCGATTTTTTGTGGATGTCGTTCAAGCGGCACGAAACTTTACGCCTAGGGGTAATCGAGGTCGCTGAACACGAATCTGAAGTTTGTTTTTGAACTGTCGATCGCCATCAATCGATAGTAGGCAAATAAGCGTTTTTGTGGATGTCGTCCATTTTTTCGCTTTTTTTCTAACTTGCCCTAATCGACGTAGTTAAGATGTTCTTCCTGAAGAAACCATGACAAAGGTGTCAGCTACAATTGATGATGAGAAGTTATTGCCACGGCGAAGCCATCAAAAAGCCGTCGGTGCGGCCGAGAGGCCGCACGGACGGCTGGTGCTAAAAAATAAAGGTACTATTTGAAGGGTTGTAACATTGCAGGGTGCGTAAAAAGTATTGACGCACCTACTTTTTGTTTCAGCCCCAACTTTCTCTCTCTACTTTTCAAAGTTTTTGTGTGTTATTTTTGTTGTCAATGTTGAGTTCAAAAAATATTCTAGTAAAAACTGAAGAAACATGATACCGTCGTGGTTACGGTGACCATTTCTTGGCTGTTACCAAAGGAGATGAATACTTCACTAACAAGAGAATTAGGCGGTGTTCGAAACGGTCGGTGAGGAAAGAGGTCAGCAACCCAAACGTCAGTCACGGCTCTGTCATAACAGATGATGATTGCAATATGTCGCGGCAAGCACCAGCTGCCGCTACTTTTTCATGAGTTCTCACCCGCGAGACCTCAGACGGACAAAAAATAGTGCATTCACAGTTCGCCTACAGTATCTTCTTCCTTGAAAACAGAAAGTACAAGACGTCTCCTTTGTATTCTAGAAGGACCGCCCTCGCGGCCTCAGTCTTGTTGAGTTCCTCCACCCTGCTAGCTCGCCTTTAGTTGTACAATTACGAATAAACGGATTATTAAATAATTTGTGTTAGAGGCAACGGAAGCCCACACACAATATGTTCAAGCACGATAACGTTCAAATCCAAAATTTTCAATCTCTGTCCGATAAAGGCAAACAGATAATGCGAGCAGGTGTGGACAGCTTCTCTAACGAGCACAGCTTAAACATGAATCCGCTGGATTACTCTTTTCAGGCGATTTTGGAGAATGAGGTCTGGGCTACTTTCCACAGAAGTGACCAGTCGCAGAAGGCTACCCTGTTCAAAGCACGGGACGAAATCCAAGCGAGTACTTGTGGCGCGTGCTAATGAATTTTTCCGTCGTTTTCGCTCCTGTATTCACAGTAAAGGAGCCGTTGTCAAATACGAGTGATCCTACCGTGTTTGCAAGTTCATTTGCCATATTTCTCAAGTGAACATGTTAAAACTTACTGCGCCATACTATTTCCACAGCCATCATTTACTGCGTCAATACTTTTTACGCACCCTGTATTTGAGACCCACATGAAAGATTACTGTGCAAATAGTCAAGATTGCGCCATATTCCTGCCTGAAACATACTGCCTTGCATTCCAGACTCGATTGATTGTGCACGGGCAGAATTCTTGTTACAATATTGTTGCTACTTGGTCACATTAACCTGTGCTGTGCTTATTTCAACGTTTTCCTTCGCCCAGTAGGTGCAGTTATGCCAATTAAGCTCTCCATTCAGTTTGAATGTTGCTTCATCAGTCCACAGAATGCGTCTTGTAAAATGCGGCTTCTGCTCACATTCAAATCGTGCAATCAATAAACTCGCATGTAACGTGTCTTTTAAGAGGTTTTTCAAGAAGTACATCACAGGTTAATGTGACCAAATAGCAACAAGATTGTAACAAGCATTCAGCCTATGCACAATCAATCGAGTCTGGAATGCAAGGTTTCAGGCAGGAGCACGGCGCAATCGTGACTATTTGCACGCCACACTAATCTACTTACCCCGCGCTTTCATGTGAGTCTCAAATATCTTCAAATGCTTTACTAGCAGCAATGATACAACCCTTCACATAGTACCTCTATTTTTAGAATACCCTCCATTTTTCGCAAGCTATAACGTGTAATTGAATTTTAAACTTTAAAATAAGCACAAATCAATCGATACGGCCACTTTGCGAAAACATTATAACATGTATTCAAGCGAAACACAATCGAGCGAGTGTAAAATGGAAAATTTCAGACGAGTGCATGGCGCATTCCATGCCACTCATATGTCAGAAAATTTCGATTTTCTTAAGCTTTCATATGAGCCTTTAACTTTTTCAGTAACTCCACTGTGAACAAAGTTATCACCTTTCGAACAGTGAATACGTTTTTTGAGACACCCTATATTTCAGATCACTTTTTTTACTGCAATAAAGGAAGTAAGGTCTAAAGGAAAGCAGATCAACCTCTGTGATCAAGGTATTGCACTATCGGGATTTGAAGGCGAACCAGATGAAGGTCTGGTTTAAAAAAAATTCACTAAAAAAGACAAAGATAAGGTGACAGGAAGGATACAACAATGTCGAGGTGGAAAAATTTTAAAGGAAGCTGCAGGTCTTTTGACCGTGTCCGTCCAATTTTTTTTTCAAATTTTTTCCAATGTGTGAAGCTGTAAAGAAAAATTACGTCGAACAGCAAAACGTGACTTTCAGTTAGGCGTAATCGCTCACGAGGTGGCACACGCTCTGGGCTTCTGGCACGAGCAATCGCGACCGGATCGCGATCAGTTCGTCAACGTTCGGTGGGAGAACATAGACAAGGTGAGGCAAACCATCCACAATGCCGTCAGCTCTTCGCCGAATCTGTGCATTCTTGCAGGACTCCAAAGGCCAGTTTCTCAAAGAGGATCCGGACGATGTGGACAATGCCGGTGTGCCCTACGACTACGGCAGTATCATGCACTACAGGTGAGTCGCGGCAGCCGAAGTCGAAGTCGGGACAGCAGAACCGGTTCTCCACGTTCAGACGGCAACGTTTTTGGTTTTTTATCTGAACACAGACGTCTGTGGTACACCAAGAGTGGTCTTCCAGCCTTTCTATCTGAGACGTGGGAACACCCATTCACGGAAAGGAGGCCCTCAGGGTAGGGTAAACAGGGACCAGCCTAGCGTTCCGTACTACCACATGGATCGACCAACGCCAGCGATTGACTGGAAACCGGTTCTGGCGCGAAAGCGGCCGAATCCTTCCGCGTTCTGACTAAAAATGATTGGGGCAGCTTGTGATTGGGGCAGCGAAGCTATGGTACACACGAGCGGGATAGGGGGTCGGCTTCAGAAAGTTTGCACAGCTTCTGACGCACCTATCCTAGTCGGGAGGGGCAATCGTTATCCCATGTCACACTACCACATCGCCTGAACTTCATTGAAAGTCCTCGCTGAATCACGGACAGCAGCATCTGATGCTCTCGTAGGAACTCAACCAGGGGATTGGAGACGCAAATATGCCTTTGCCCCCTCCGATTAGGATAGATCCTTTCTGACTAACCGAAAGTGCACTATGTTCTTGTGCTTCACCAGTGGACTAGTTTCCCGATTTTTTCTCCAGTCTCACCATCAGTGAGGTTAGAAACTAGCAAGTGTGGAAATAGACAGTTTTCTCGTGAAATTAGACACTTTTAAGATCAAACTGGACGCTCTTTAAGACAAATTAAACAAGTGTAAGCAATCTGGGAATCGAAACAAATACCTTCCAAATTAAATTAAGCTTTTCCACATAAAAATAGGTTCTCCAAGAAGGTTGAGTTATTTTTTTGGTCGATAAAAATTTAGTGCGACTTTTTTCAAATTTTCTTTAGTTTCTCTGTCCCAATAAGTTAACACACTGTTTGAAATTTTAAAATTTGAAATTCAAGTTTTCAGTGTGATCACTTATTGAGACAAGGGAACTAATATAAAAATTTTCAATTCCAAATCAAATTAAGCTCTTCCACATAAAAATACCAGACGTTCAACAACCTGCCGGCCGCCAAACGTCTGGTTGGGGCTTCGCCCCAAACCCGTAGAATAGAACACCCCGATCATTCATTTAAAAAACTGGTTTTGCTATATAGAATGGTATAGCGGAATAGGGCAAAACAGGTCCATCACCTTCACTGGACCACCCTTAACTGGTCCCTTATCACTGGTTCCCCTTTATTGTCAGCCCTTTTCCGGTTCACCCTTCACTGGTCTTCCTCGCCCTTCGTCGGTCCCTACTACTGCTCATACCTTCACTGGACCTCCCTTTACTGGTTCCCTCTTCGCTTGTCATCCTATCCTTTACCGATCCCCATTACTGGTCCCACCCTCACTGGTCCTCCTTTTATTCATCAACCCTTTTCCGGTCCCCCCCCCCTTCTCTGGACTCCTTCCTCCCATTTACCGATCCCCATTACTGGTAGATTCCTTACCGTCCCCCCCCCCCCCCTTCACCTGGTTCGCTCTTTCACTGGTCAACCTTCTATCGGTCCTGCACCCTTCCCCTCCTTTACTGATTCCCCCTTCACTGGACCCCTCTCCCCTCCTTCACCGGTTCCCCTTCACTGGATCACCCCTCACAGGTCCCCATTGCTGGTCCCACCTTCACTGGTCCTTCCTTTATTTGTCAACCCTTTACCGGTCCCCTTACTGGAACCCCATCCTTCACCGGTCCCCCATTACTGGTCACACCTTCACTAGTGACACGTCTTCTGAATCCGGAATCCTCGCGCGACATCGGTGACACCTCTCCTCAACCCGGACGTTCTTTGTGGGGCATCGGTGACACGTCTTATGAACCCAGACGCCTGTTGAGTCACCTAGTTGACACCTCTTCTGAACCCTGACGTCTGTCGAAGGAGGTGGGTGACGTCTCTTCTCAACCCGAACGTCCTTTGCGCGACATCGGTGACATGTCTTCTGAACCCAGACGCCTGTCGACAACTACAACCCCCCCCCCCCCCCTTCCCCATACTTCCTCTCCCCTAGCACTTCTGTGCAAACAAACACACACACTCACTCCCCCACAGACAAACGACCGTTCTCGCTTATAACGTCAGTAGGATCCTCTCTGAGACGGTTGAGTTAATTTTTTGGTCAAGAAAAATTTAGTACGACTTTTTTTTCAAATTTTTTAGATCTCGTGTGAAAAACTAATTTCAATTTTTTTAAATTCCAAATTAAATTAAGCCTTTCCACATAAAAATAGGCTCTTCGAGACGGTTGAGTGAACTTTTTGGTCTAGAAAAATTTAGTACGACTTTTTAAAATTTTTTAGATCTCCTGTGAAAAACCAATTTCAATTTTTTTTAAATTCCGAATTAAATTAAGCTTTTTTACATAAAAATAGGCTCTTCGAGACGGTTGAGTGAACTTTTTGGTCTAGAAAAATTTAGTACTTTTTTCAATTTTTTTTTTACTTTTCTTGTCCCAATAAGTTAACACACTGTTTGAAACTTTAAAATTTGAAATTCAAATTTTCAGTGTGATCACTTATTGAGACAGGGGAACTAGTTTCAATTTTTTCAATTTTAAATCAAATTAAGCTTTTCCACATAAAAATAGGCTTTTCGAGACGGTTGAGTTAATTTTTGGTCAAGAAAAATTAAGTACGACTATTTTCAATTTTTTATTTATTTTTCCTGTCCTAATAAGTGAAAACCCTCTTTGAAATTTTTTGAATTTCAATTTTCTTAATGAAAATATTGGTTCATAATTTATTTTAAAGTGCAGGAAGGTAGCATTTTCTTAGTGTTACATAGAGAATTCGCCATGTAATCGTCCAAGACGTCGCGGTTTACCTCTACGGATAGCAAAAACAAATAAAAAGCTAATTTTTAAAATAATTTTTTATTACATCACCGGCGCTGTCTGATCGAGCGCAACTTCACCACCTTGTGGGGGGACCGCCTGGTGCTAGAGTTTTAACCGCAACATAACATCGGTATGAGAGCTCAGAGCCTCGACACCCGCCATGTGAGGGGTAAGTAAACTGAATTCAAATAGTTTTAGTAAAACAAAGGTTTATAGCTTATTTTAAGGTTCAAATAGGGGCATTTTTATTAGCAAAAAAAAGAGATCGCGCCAAACACCCGTGTGGGAGGCTGCGAATTTTCTTTGATTTTTTAGCGATTAAATTAATTTAAAATGGAAATGGTTGCTCGTTATTATATGATTGAATCTTGTTTGCTTGTCAATCTATACAACCAAAAAAATTCTAAAAAACACATGTTTACTTTACTGTTTCAATTCAGCAACATTTACATTATTAATCGAATAAAAATCGCGACGAGCTGGAGGATTGCATGGCGCGATAGGCCCCGTTTATACATCGACGCCGCGCGACGCGACGCCACGCATTGCGGCCACATTGATTGTGCGACGCGGTCGATCAATTTGGCCATTTCACATGGCGTCGCCTCGTTCGGCGTCGGAAGTATAAACGAGGCCATACACGTCTTCACCATGGAGAAACGTCGCCTTCCTGCACGTTAGAAATTGGCCATAAACTAAATTTTATAGATTTACAAGCAGTGTGTTAACATTATGGTGTAAACGAGTTGAAAATTTTCAAAGAAACTTGGAAAGGAACAGAAATTTTACTATCAATTAGAGAAAAATCGTGGTGTTTTGAAGTGTAAACAACACAATCTATTTTTTGGCGTTGAAACACATTGCTACTTCCTGCATTTTTGGTGGAGCTATAAAGCATTATTTTCCTTAAAAAATAATTTTTTTACAAAATTTCAAGTGGTGTGTCCACTTGTTGGGGCAGGCGAATTAAAATTTTAAAAGAGTGATATTTAATTTTCCTTGGACAAAGAAATATTCTAGCCGTCTCGGAGGGTTTTTAAAGTTTTTTTTTCTGGAGAACGCTCTTTTAAAAGATGTTCAGTTTTATTTGAAAAGCGTCAAGCTGCTTACCATTAAAATTTTCGAATTTCGTTAGAAAAGTGTCCAGTTTGATGTAGAAATGATATAGAACAGCTGGAGCTGAACTTTTACAAAATAATTCTAGGAAAGCAGCACTTCTAAAGGCCTAAAAGGTCATACAGGCTCAATTACCTAGTCTCCAGCGACAATGACTTCATCAGAATTATTTCAGAAGTAAAGCGTTCTCCAGATACGATGACCTCTATACGATCAGCACATTTGTCACCGACTACCAGAAAACCATTGGTAAGCTATACTGTACATATGTGTGATTGTTGGGTGGCTATAGGTCTCAGCTCGCATTTCGGTCATCTATTCACTAAACCTGGATCATTTTGGCACGGCGACAGGTTGACTTGACCTCATTCTACTCTAAATTTCCCGCTTATTCAGGACAACGCGATCAGCTCTCATTCAACGATATCCGGCTGATGAACAAGATCTACTGTAGCAACGTGTGCTCGCGGAAGTTACCCTGCCAACGCGGTGGTTACACAGATCCGCGGAGGTGATTAGTTTCGCTCCCACGAGTCTTATTTTCCCTTAAATTTGATTTTTCTTACATTTTTTTAAGAGAAGGACTAAATACAACATTATATGCGAATTTCGAAGACACACTCAAATTTTCTACCGATTTATTTATTTTGATTTCTTAGAGAAGATTATTTAAAAGAGCTAGTTTGTTCCAGTGTTCCTTTGTCTGTCTGTTTGTCTCTCTGCGCATCCGTCCGTCTCAATGGCACTACGGCTCGATAATGGACTTTATTGACGGCTGCTCAGGGTTAACATGTTGGGATGTGTGACGGGAATATTATGGCATCAAATAAGCCTTATATATTGATTTATCGATTTTTCTCCAAAGTTGACCTATCACGACCTATATTGATTTTATCGATTTTTGTCCAAAGTTGACTATCGCGTGACGATATTGGACAGCGAGTAGGCTTCGGAAAAAGTAAACAATATAAGTAACTATAAGTAATTGGGTCGAAGCCCCAGTTAGTGGTCAAACAAGCCGTTAGATCGTCTGACTAGTGCTGCAATAGTAAGCCCGAAAATCAATCTTTTTGTTGGATGCGCCACGCATTCTGCTTTTGCGGGATGTCGTGAAGGCCATTCGATTGACAAGTCGTTGTTTCATAGAATACAAAATAAATATATAATAAACAAAAATTGAAAATGAATAATATCATCGACTCCTGAGGGATAGAAGGCTTGGTTGGCTCAAGCATGGAATTCGTACCAACAACCTCGATTTAGGCGTCGCGTGACAGCCAGCATCTCCTCCTACTGCGCTATCACACGCCGGTGATGTTGGTATAGGGAGTAAACCTTGCTGTATTTCCATCCTACGTTATGCCCCGTTTATACTTCCGACGCCAAGCGACGCGATGGCATGTAAAGTGGCCACATTGATCGATCGGGTCGCTCAATCAATGTGGACACCATACGTGACGTCGCGTCGCTCGGCGTCGAAGTGTAAACGAGGCCGTAGTCCAACGTTTTTTCAAAGTTCGTCTCCAACTCACTGCAGCCAAGCTTTCCATCCTTACGGGGTCGGTGAATTGATACCAGATCTGCCCTGATACCGGAAAGTATAGTAGCGTTGTCCTATCTAGTGTTTGTACAGCGAAAGTCACTGCGTGGGCTAGATAGGTACGTATTCAAACCATCTCCACGATATACAGCAGAAGTGAAAGGCGTGGAGCATTCCTGGAGGGATTAGCACCAATCTTTGTCTACTAGTTTCTCAGGGATGTAGCTGCTTCGAAACGTGGTAGCGCAGCCGGAGGAGGCGCCGGTTATCGCGTGCACCCAAACGCAAGGTTGCTAGTTCGGATTCCGGCCAGGCTAACCAATTCACTTGTCTGGGAAGGACACAGCACCGACTTATCTATCGGCTGGCCAGAGCAAGTCTTTGGTATTAGCGAAGCACGCATTGTCTCTACAATATCGCGTAGAAGTGCAGTGCGTGCGCATCCGACAAAGGGATTCACTAACGCCGACCCTTATCCTTTTACCCTTTGTCATAGGCGCTACCTTTAGGGTTGGAGGGGGAGGTACTTTCCAAAAAATTCTTTACGATGCGCCATGAACTTTAAAACTGCTTAACATTGGAAGGGAATTCCCTGCATATTTGGGCAGTATTTTCAGGGACGAATCAGATACAGATCGCCCTGATAGGAAAATTTTCCCATTGACTAGGAATTAACTGGCTTGGTCTCGTTAGCAAAAATGCTCGATTCTTTCTCACCTGGGGCTAGATTCATCAACGACTTACATAGATTTAACGGAGAAATTACAGCCGAGATTCCTGATAGTGCAAACATTTCACCATATCGCCTGTTGAGAAGCAGCGTTCATTCGCGCTTTTTCAGGAATTTCGGCTGTAAATTCTCCGTAAAATCTCTGTAAGTCGTTGATGAATCCGGCCCCTGAGCGGCAACGAATTAGTGAATTTCTCGTTTACGGATGACGCAGTTCTTCGAAAGGGTACCGCAATCCTCAGGGAGTAGTTTCGCTCTACATAGTCTCAATTTACGGCGAATATAGTTCCAAAGGCGTCAGAATCCCTGTGGTGAGAAGTGTCCTTGATCCGCTCGAAGACGTGTGAACCGTTGGATCGGGTAGTAGCAACGATCACCGTGCGAGACGACCAAACATCAGGACCGCGACTCCATAAACACCACCTTTAATGGTAAACAGACGGACGAGATGACGGATGTCCACTTTATTGCTGGGAAAATCGTCACTCTGGTCCTATAGTGAGACTGTTGACGCCAAGTAGCTTCTGAATGACGGCAACGAAGGTCGAAGAAAACCACAGGTTGACAGATTTCTGAGCCACTTTTTGGTGAGGGGTCCTTTCGAGAATTACAAAACAGAAGAAGCTGCTCAGATCTAGCAAAAAGAAACATAGTCACAGCGATGTCGTTGGTTACTATGTAGTTTTGGGATACGCCATGCCTTCTACTTCTTCTACTGCTGGCATGATTTACAAGCAGAATAACGCTGTGTCACAAAACAGCAATTTTAGCCCGTTACCTCCATATCTAACCTGGTCTACTCTGTTTTTTGAAAGCCACCAATTATTCGCACCATTTAGATGCATGAATAACATACCTAAGTTCATAACTTTACCAACAGCTTTAATCAAATGAAAACGAGCGCCTTGCAGATAAAACCAACAACTAAAAACCCAACAAATGTGTGTTTGTGTGTTTTGTTTTATTTTGTTGTGTTTTGTTTTTAAAAATATAATAAATGAATGTTCGTCCAAGGAAAATTTGGAATTTTTAAAAATTCACGTGCTCCAATGGTTGTTAGTGGTTAAGGTACTGTTTGAAATGTAAGGATAAAGGATAAATGACGGCGTTACTCAATCCGTTTTGGGATGCTCCACGCATTCTACTTCTACGGGATATCGTGGAGGCCGGTTGAATGCGTATTTGGCCATACAATGACTTGCGGTGGCCAGCCGATGAACATGTCAGCGCTCTATCCTTCCCAAACAAGTCTGGTACCAATTCACCGACCCCAGAGGGTTGGAGGGCTCGGCAGGCCTGGGCGGGAAATCCGAACCAAGAACCTGGTATCGGGTGCAGGCGACAGTCGGCGCCTCCTCTTACTACACTCCACGCACCCCGTTCGAAATGAAAAAGGAAAAATAGAGGAAAAAAGTATTATTTTAATGTTCAAAAAACAGCAATTTTTAAGGCAATAAAACAATAGGTGGCGACATGCATTGTTTTAGCTCGTCGCGATTTCTATTTTTTTGTTGAGTTTTCTGCTATCAATTAAGTGGAAATCTTGGCGTTCTGAATGGATCATTTTTTGCACTGAAAAAATCCACCTTTCTACACTTTAAAATAAGCCACAAACAAACCGTTAATGTTCCTTAAAAAATTCAAATTTTATAAATTTCAGACAGTGTGTTGACTGGTTGGGGCAGGTGAATTGAATTTTTTCCAATGAAGGCACACTAACTTTTGCTTGGACAAAAATTGTTCCAATTTTTTCAGAGAGTTATTTTATTATGAAAGACGCTCTTTCCAATTTCGAATATGTTCAGTTAAAAAATAAATTTATAAATTTAAATAAATTAAACAATAAAGATAAATTTATTTAAATGACGAATATGTTGTGATTTCAAAAGCGCCGGTCTTGCTTAGAAAAGTGTCCAGCTTGGTTTGAAAAATATCCAATTTGGTTTTAAAAATGTCTAGTTTGACGTAGAAATTGTATAAGATTAAGCGGATCTATCCTAGTCGGGTGGGAGGGGGCACATAACTTAAAATTACGCAACCAATTGACTTGGGATTTACTTAGCGGCTTCTAGAGAACAGAATAGGACCTAAAATCCAAACAAAGAAATGAACAAATAAACAAAAACAAACAAATAGCAGCGGTTGTAAAAACGTACGGGCGGACAAGGCCTGCTCAAACACAGCTGACCGCCGCCTGAGATGTTATAAGTGGGATCAGATCTATCCTAGTCCGGGGGGGGGCACATAACTAAAAAGCATGTAATAAATAGACTTGATACTTACCGACCAGCTCCCGCAGAAGAAGACTGGACCTAAACGAAGCAAAAAAAGACGAATAAACAAACAAAGAAAAAAATCGGCGCGGTTTTACAACCGTCTTGGCGGGCAAAGAGCAACGCAATGGGGGCTTGCCGCGTAATACCACCGTCTGACATGTTATAACCAGGATCTAACATGGTGAGGAGGACGCATAAAGCCGCATGCCGCGTCCTGACCGCCGCCTGACATGTTATACCCAGGATCTAACATGGTGAGGAGGGCACATAGCTTTGCCTCCTTACAAACGCAGCGAAAACAAATGTAATTTTTTCGTTTTTTTCTTTGTGAAATTTTCAAATTTAGGTCCTATTTTGTTCCGCAGCGACCGCTCGGTAAGTCCCAAGTCGATTTATTGCAGACTGTTTAGTTACGTGCTCCCCCCCCCCCCCCCCCCCGGGACTAGGATAGATCCTTGGGATATATCATAGTAAGGGGCGCACACAGCTTCATAACCGTGCTGAAATTTCTTGTTTTTGATGTATTTCTTTGTGAATTCTGTCAGCCTGGGTTTTTCTTTGTCGTCTAGAATCCGCTCCATGAGTGCCAAGTTAATTTGTTTAACAGTTTGCAGTTATGTGCCTCCCCCCACGACTAGTATAGATCCGATTAAGCTTCTTATTTCTAAAAAAATTTTATGAAATGTTCTTAATAGTTTTTGCATATTAAAAATGGTTATAACACCTTCCTTCTCATTAGTAAGCCACAGGGAAGGTGTTATAGTACTTTTTCGAATGGATAGAGGTGGCGAAAGAACCACTTTGAAGGAGGGCAAAAATTGTAAATTCATGTTTTCTCTTTGCTTCGTTGTGTCGTATTGGTAGACATGGAGCAGGCGCATGGAGCAGGCGCATGGAGCGCAGTCGGAGGAGGTGCCGGCTGTCGCGTGCACCCGATGCCAGGTTCCTGGTTCGGATTTCCCGCCCAGGCCAAGCAAGCCTTCCATCCCTCCGGGGTCGGTGAATTGGTACCAGACGTGTCTGGGAAGGATAGAGCGCTGACTTGTTCATCGGCTGGCCACCGCAAGTCATTGTATGGCCAAATACGCATTCAACTCGTCTCCACGACATCCCGTAGAAGTAGAATGCGTGGCGCATCCCAAAGGGGATTCAACAACGCCAACCTTTATCCTTTTATTGGTAGACAGGACTACACAGTTGCATCTTGAGGTCTAACAGCTATTCTGTTCAAATAAGAACAACACTTTTCGAAGCTTTGAATTCCCCTAACGGTAAGCTGCGTGAATTCTTCGAAGTGCGAGTCGAGCTGATCAGGTCGGCTGTTGTCCTTTGTGAAATGATGATAAAAGATGGGAACCGATGGTGACGATGATGATAGAGTCGACGGAATTATAACGAAGGCGAAGTGTTCTTCAGCGCTGCTTTTTCCTTGGGGTGTCTGACATTCTTCGTCTCACACCAGTTCACATCCGTTGACGATTGTCATCCATCTGAACACCCGTCGCCCTGCTCAACAATTCGTCTCAACGGGAAATTATTATCATAAACGCTCTGACATGCCGGTGAAGGGACCGTCTGTAGAACGGTTAAACCAAGCGGAATGGCACGAGTTGAGCGGTACGACTCCGCATCAGCGCCAAACATATCCTTCATCTCAGCATCAATGAGTCTAAGAACTTCTGGAAAGAATGGAATGCTTCGGTGTCTGTTTTCTGTAGTGTTTGATCTCGCCTTAGACCAAAAACCGTCGGAAGAACCCCTCAATATCATGTGAAGCTCACCTTCACGGCACAACCCAGCACAACCCCTTTGAGCTGCAAGCCTACCACCATTGGTTTCTAGTTAGGTAAAAACTAGCGGATAACAAAAGGAATGAAAATCATTGCAATTGCAGGATCACAGAAGTATTTCTTTCAGCGAATGTACCCTAGTCCGGGGGTCACATAACTAAAGCGTATGTAAAAGAAATCGACTTGGGACTACCCGAGCGACTCCTACGGAGCGCGATAGAACCCAAACCAGAAAAATTCACGAGCAAAAAAAAAATAAATAAAAAATAAATTTTTTCGCCGCTGTTGTAAGCGGGTGAAGTTATGTGCTCTCCTCACCATGTAATCGTTAAAAGAACCACAGCACAGGTAAATCTAGCCAAGTAGTAAAAAGACTGTAACAAGCATTCAGCCTATGCACAACCAATCAAGTCCGAAATGCAAAGTTTCGGGCAGGGACACGGCGCAACCTTAACTATTCACACGTCACAGAAATCCAGTTAACATGTGCTTTCAGCTTCAAACATCTTCAAGAGCTTCATTAGCAGCTGCGTTAAAACCTTTTAAACAGTGTCCGCATTTTTTAGGATAGCCTGCATTTTTCATTAGCCATAGTGAGTTTTCAAGTTTTAAACCTTAAAAGAAACGCAAATCAATCGATACGGCCATACTGTGGAGAATTTATAACAAGTGCTCAAGCGTAAAACAATCGATCGAGTGTGTTCCATGTCCGAATGTCGCTGAATCTTGGCATAATTTTAAATAGGAATCGTAGAATTGCCTTGACCTCGAGACCAAGATTGATATAATGTTTATCCGGCTAACGTTTCGGCGCAACCGCCTTCGTCAGAGCCTGGAAAAACAAGGGAACTTAGAGAGGTTGTTCGTCCAAGGACTAGCTTCAAGTCACAGAGGTCTAAGAAGATAGAGATGGAACGAGACAAAGCAGAAGTGGCACAGTCCCAACTAACCTTAAGATTGCAGCCGAGAGGCTGTCACGTCACCCTCGGATGGAGGCAGATTGGATGAGTGAGACTCTCCCCTTCCAGTCATCTCTTCAGCGACCAACCCTCTATCACTATCTGGCGTTAGACCGCAAAGATCAGCAAAAGGGGCGAGCTCCTGAGTTACCATTATGCGCTCCTCTCTCCTATTCATTACGGGGTCTCTTGAGGCAATCCACAGCGCTTCAAGGGTCTTGCGTACTGTGATGTCGGCCTCGCGCGCTAGTACTGCCACCGCTACACCAAACATTGCGCCAGCATGACTTCGCAGCCTGTGCTCTCCTAGCGGTGTCGAATGCTTGCATTTGTCAAGTCCATCCATGTGCTCCTTCCTCCTCACCCAAAGTGGCCTGCCTGTCTCACCGATGTATTCCTCTTTACACTGAGAGCAGGTTATGAGGTACACCACCCCCGAGACCATGCAATCTCCTCCTTTACCGAACGGACACACCACACATGAAGGAGTAGTACAAGCGCAATCATACATGCGGTTCCGCACGAGCTGCGTCTTGAGATTACTAGGTGGTATCTCAGTTAGCCTAATCAGGTCGTCCAATCCAGCTCTACGAATACAGCTTCGTACTTGAGCGCTTAAAGCATCCGAAATAAATGGGACTGAGAAAGCAATCTTGGTGCGCTCTTGGTTTCTGCCCATTCGTTCTCTTGCAGGCCGTTGCACACGCAGGCTTTCAGTAGCATGACCAACATATCCATTGGAAAATGCAATTCGAGAAGCCATTTCCCTTGACGAACACCTGAAGTCTTGATTAGAAGACACCATGGCCGCTGTGTGGAACATTTTCTTGATAATGGCCCTTTTAGTACTGCTCGGATGTGCAGAACGGAAATGCACCAAGATGTTCTTGTTACTAGGCTTTCTATACCACTTCGTGTGGAAGGTGCTGCGAGAGAAATTCACTTGCACGTTGAGGAACGGCAGCCAGTTGTTTGTCGGTTTCTCTCTTGTGAGCTTAATATGCTCCGCTTGATGATTGAGCAGGTCGAAGCAGGAATCTACTTCGCTTTGTGTTGCACAAACTATGAAACAATCATCTATATACCGACAGTAAAGTAGAGGCCTGCGTTCCAACACGGGTCTCTCTATTCTTGACATATATGCTATAGCCAGCACAGGTGCCAAACGTTGACCCATTGCGAGCCCCCTTATCTGCCTGTAGTACTCGTTGAACCATTTGAAGATGTTGCACTTAAGACACTCATCCACGAGCGCCATTATTTGAGCTATACTGAGCCCATACAGTGAAATCTGGTCCTGGTACTCCCCAAGCATTTCGTAAACGGCTTGCATTGCATTCTCTCTAGAGACATTTGTGTACAACGATGTAACGTCAAATGACTCCATCACACAGCCGCCTTCCACATATGTCTCTCGTAGTTTTTCTAGAAATGCACAAGTATTAGGGAGGTGTGCCGGTACAAATCTGAGCAACTGCACAAGAACCACATTTAGCAGCCAAGAAATACGGTCTGCTGGGCCACCCACGCTACTTATAATTGGTCTAACCTTGAACTGCGAAGGATCATTAAGACAATCACCTGAAGGTAGCTTATGTGTCTTAATAAGCACATACAACACTGGACAAGTGGGATGGTCACACTTCAATCGCGCTGTCAGGGTTCTTGGGAGGTTTTCTGATCGTGATATCTCAGTCCAATCGACCGAGTGTAAAAAGGAAGAACTCAGACGAGTGCATGGCGCATTCCACACCGATCATTTATCAGAGAATTTCTATTTTTATAAGCTTTTGTATGAGTTTTTATCTTCTTTAGTAGTTCTACTATGAGCAAAGTTATCACCTTTCAAATAGCCTATTACATTTTTTTGAGATACACTCTTTGCTATAAATTACTTGTATGATATTATATTGCTTTATCTGCCATATAAGCTGCCATATTTTGTTGTCTGTTGCAGACTTTACAGTGTTGTTCAGATGTGACCGATGTCGATGTCCTGATGGCTTCACCGGTCAGTTCTGCGAGCAAGTTATGCCCGGTTATGGTGCTAGTTGCGGAGGAAGAGTACAGGTGAGTATAAGAAAATAATTCTGTGGGAAGAAGGCTTATTCGAGCACACGAATCGAGTTCTGGCTCGATTTTGCTCTTCAGGTCATCCAATCCAAAAAGCAAATCTCTTCTGGGTCACCAATTTCGCATCAGAACCATCTGGGAAGGATAAAATGCAATGACTTCTCGATAGGTTTACTGTTGTACACTTTCTGACCTAAATATACCTTTTCAAATTGTTGTTCTGCGACATCCTGTAGAAGTTGAATGCGCTGCGCATCCCACACAGCGACTAACTCCATTGTTGAAACGTGCGGCGCATCCAGAAAAGGAGTGACTTTTTTCCATGAAGAAATCAGAAATTTAATCTCTATGACTAGGTTTTCAATAGATTAAATGTACTGCGGGCTCCAGGGCTTAAGGAACATAAGGTGCCATCCAGATGTACGGATCGTTAGTCGTTTGATTTCGCTTGTCAGTACAGCAGCAATTCCATATGGAACTGGAATTCACGGCGCAAACCCTTTCCATTGATATAAACGTCCGACTTCCCACCACGGAATCTTGAAATTTTGTTGGTTTTTACAACCCATTCATAGTCATGTTAAACATGTAAATCTCCGTTTCAGGTAAACAGCGGGTGGACGAAGATCAGCAGTCCAGGCTATCCCAGGGAATTCAAGGAAGGTGAGCTCAGAAATCTTCGATTCCTTTTTCGATCGAATCCCCTGCAACTAGCATCATATGGAGCATGTGGATTCGTGCGTTTAGGTCAAGAATGCTCTTGGCTACTCGTTGCTCCCCAGGGACAGGTGGTCGAAATGCAGTTCATCGGAGAGTTTGAGATGTACTGCAAGGTGGGTTCGCGGACTGAGCTGGTCATCCAAACTGGAAATATCTCCTGCCGTGTTTTCAGGTCAGGCATTCTCTCTGCATGGACTACGTTGAAGTGCGGAATTCGACGGATTTCGCGAATACGGGAATGAGGTACGGAGAAGCTTTGAATTCAGCGTTGATGGATTTGAAAACATTAGGGAAAAGGTGCTAGTCTATAATGTGGCCTACATGGGGGGCGGGCACGCCTCAGCCAGTCACAGCCCAGCAGGCAGCTTACTGAACACGTAGCAGCCAATTAGCGCGATGACTGCACACGCTCCCTTTGGATCTCTCTCCCGTTCGATGCGAGATGATAGCTTGGCCTGGTTCATCTCGTTTCCCATGTAGGTCACATTAACGACCAGTACCCGAGATTTTTCTATTCCCTAAACGATTCAGATAAGGCTACAGTTCTTTTAAAACAGTAGAGTCTGAATTAGACTTCCAGCAAATTAACGCGACTTTGTACCTCTTTGTAAATCAACAGTACTGGTCGATAATGTGGCCTACATGGGAAGCGGGCGGGCACGCGTCAGCCGGTCATAGCCAATCAGGCCGCCGACAGTTCATGCTCCTTTTAAATCTCACTCCCATTCGATATGAACTGATCAAGTGGTCTAGTGCTCTCTTCCCCCATGTAGGCCACATTGACGACCAGTACTGCAGACTCTACTATTCCGTAAACGATTTAAATTAGGCTGCAGTTATTTTATAACAGTAGTTTTAATAAGATTTCCAGCATATTAAGGTAATTTTATACTTCTTTATAAGTCAGCAAACGATGCTTGTCGATAATATGGCCTACATCGGGGGGCGGGTAAGCGCCAGTTATAGTCACAGCCAATCAGAGCGCTCACTGGAAAGGAAGCAGCCAATCAGGGCGCCAACCGTACAAGCACGCTGTGAATGACAGCCCCATTCGGTACGAACTACATAA
Source organism: Heligmosomoides polygyrus bakeri (assembly GCA_947359475.1). Lineage (NCBI taxonomy): Eukaryota > Metazoa > Nematoda > Chromadorea > Rhabditida > Heligmosomidae > Heligmosomoides > Heligmosomoides polygyrus. The sequence continues at coordinate 7,295,373 of OX375867.1, forward strand.
TTGTCCAGTGCGTACCCCTTCCCGTGTAGGCCACATTAACGACCAGTACCGAAAACTATGTCGTTTACTAAACGCTTCAGATTAGGCTGCAGTTCTCTTGATGCACAAGATTTTTAATCACACTTCTAGCACAACAACATGACGTTGTACTTCTTTATAGTCAGCAAACGGTACTAGTCGACAATGTGGCCTACGTGGGGATGATTGAAAGTGCCTGCCAATCGCATCCAATCAGAGCACCTAGCGAACACGTGTCAGCGAATAAGGGCGCAGAATATACGCGGTACCTCTGGATGGCACTCCCGTTCGATGCGATCTGATTGATTGGTTTAATGCGTGCCCCTTCCAATGTAGGCCAACTAGCGACCAGTACCGGAAACTGTGCTGTTTACTATTATTTTTATTCGAATTAGGCTACAGCTGTTTTAAATTAACACACATTTGATTGAACTTACTTCCAACACATCGGGATGATTTTGTACCTCCTTGAAAGTTAACACAATGTACTAGTCGGTAATGTGGCCTACGTGGGAAGAGGGATGATTTTGTGGCCTACATGGGAAGAGGGATGATTTTGTGGCCTACGTGGGAAGAAGGATGATTTTGTGGCCTACGTGGGAAGAGGGATGATTTTGTACCTCTTTCAAAGTTAACACAATGTACTAGTCGGTAATGTGGCCTACGTGGGAAGGAGCCAGCCAACATCAGTCACTCAGGACACTCAACGAACATATGCACAAATCATATACACTCCTCGGCATGGCACAACCGTTCGTTACAATCTGATTGATTGATGTGTTGCATCTTCCTTGCATGTAGGCCACATTAACGACTAGTACTAGAACCCGTACTGTTTACTAAATGTGGGAGACTCTTCTATTTATTTACAAAATATATTGATTGCTTTGCATTAGGCTGAAGTTCTTTTAATACACTACACACCCTGCAGCTATTTAAAGCTCAGCAAACTCTACTAGTCGATAATGTGGCCTGGATGACGAGGCGGATATGTGCCAGTCAATCACAGCTAGTTACGGCACATAACGAACACGTTCAAGCCAATCAGGGCGCGCACTAACGGTACTAACCCGCTCTGGATGACACTCCCATACGGTAGGATCTCGTTGAGTAGTCTAGTGCGTGCCCCCTCCCATGCAGGCCACATTAACGACCAGTGCCGAAAACTATGCCGTTAACTAAATGCTTCAAATTAGGCCGCACGTCCTTTAATGCAGTAGAGTTTCAATGGACTTCCAGCAGAGCAAGATGATTTTGTTTGTTTTCAAAAGGCAGCAAACGGTACTAGTCGATAATGTGGCCTACATGGGAGACGGGAACGCGCAGGCCAATCACAGCCAACTAGGGCACACGAACAAATTGAGCCAACCAGGGCACAGATAATACACACCCATAGGGATGGCACTGCCATTTGATGCAAACTGATTAGTGAAACGTCATCCTGTTTCTCATGTAGGCCACATTAGCGACCAGTACAGGGAACCCTGCTGTTCAGCAAATGCTAAATGCTTCAGATTAGGCTATACTTCTTCTAACGCAGTACAGTTTTGATTTAGCTTATTTTCAGCATATCGATGTGATTGTATACTTTCCTGGAAGTTAACAAATTGTACTGGTCGATAATTGGGCCTACATTCGGAAAAGTGTGCGCACCTGCCGATCACAGCCAATAAAAGTGTAAATTGTACACACTCTTTCTGCACGACACGCCTGCTCTATGCGACCTGGTTGATCTGATACATTTCCCCACCACCGTGTAGGCCACATTAACGACCAGTACTGAAAACTATGCCGTTGACTAAATGCTTGAAACTAGGCTGCAGATCCTTTAATGCAGTAGTTTCATTGGACTTCCAGCAGGTCAAGACGATTTTGTTTGTCTTTAAAAGGCAGCAAACGGTACTATTCGATAATGTGGCCTACATGAGGGATGGGAACGCGCATGTCGATCACAGCCAATTAGGGCACACGAACAAATTCAGCCAACTAAGGCACGTATAATACACGCCCATAGAGATGACGCTACCATTTGATGCAAACTGATTAGTGAAACGTCATTTTGTTTCCCATGTAGGCCATATTAGCGACCAGTACAGGGAACTCTGCTGTTCAGCAAATGCTAAATGCTTCAGATTAGGCTACACTTCTTCTAACGCAGGACAGTTTTGATTTAGCTTATTTTTAGATTATCGATATGATTTTATACTTTCCTGAAAGTTAAAAAATTGTACTGGTCGTTGATTTGGCCTACATTTGGAGAAGTATGCGTGCCCAGCTATCACAACCAAAAAAGTGTTGATTATACACATTTCTTCTGCACGGTACGTCTGCTCGATGCGACTTGGTTGATCTAGTACATCTTCCCACCACCGTGTAGGCCACATTAACGACAAGTGACGGAAAAAATGTCTTCGAAAAGTTTTACCAATTTCCTCTAAAGAGACCATCTGATGATTTTTTTGATTTTGGAAGAGCAGATGGAATCACAAGAACATACGACCATGTTCCAGGTACTGCTGCTACGGTACGCCGAACACGAGCATCCGTTCAGCGACCACGGACCTCGTCGTGCTGTTCCGCAGTTTCTACAGGGGCGGCCGCGGGTTTGAGGCGCGCGCGCGAGCCCTGCCGGCGAACGGTCAGTGGGCGTCGTGGACGCCATGGACACCGTGCACGGCAAGCTGTGGAGCATGCGGCTCACGAATGCGAACCCGAGTTTGTTCGTACGGAGCATGCGCGTACGTCTTTCCCTCATCTTTCAACCGCAACCGATTTTCCCTTGATAACAACCGAACCCGATGGCGCAGTGGAAAGAGGCGCCACATATGCACGGAGTCAGACCCTCAGCCTGCGCGTTAACATCAGATCTAACCCGAGAGACCAGACGTATTTCACCTACTAACAAGGAGAGCAATTCCAAACTTGCAGTGAGCGTTTGCGACGCAATTTTTGCAGGATGTACAGTCCAAAACAATAGTTAATTTTTTCGTAATGCTCTTCTGTGGTCGAAAAAAGGTGTGTAAAAACGTGAGGGAGAAGTTCGTCACGCCCTGCTTCCAGTCCACCGAATGCGGTCGGTTGGCGCAGTGGATGGCGATGTCGCGTCACGCGCGCATCGATTGAGTTTTATGGTTCGGTCCCCGGTGTCGCCAAAGTTTTTGCACATATCGGGTCGTTATTATTATGTGCTTGCGTGATCACATGAGTCAATTTGTGCACGATTAATGCTTTTAGTAAGCAAATGTAGCCCTTTTTGTGCTTTCATTTCAGTTATCTCTCAATGGATTATATTTGCACTGTGTTATATCAGCGATCCCGTAAATGCACAAAAACACATACACTTCACGGGATAGGGCATGAATTTGGCTTGATACCGGCAAATAAAGAGGTAACTCACATGAAAGCGCAAAAAGGCCATATTTAATTACTAAAAGCAATAATCGTGCGCAAAATGACTCCTTTGATCACACGCAAGCACATAATTATAACGACCCGATATGTCCAAAAACTTTAGCGATGCCGGGGATCGAACCATAAAACCCACTTGGTGCACCCGAGAGGCGACATCGCTATCCACTACGCTACCCGACCACATTCGGTGGGATGGCAACAGGACGTCATGAACTCCGCGCTCACGTTTTCGCACGCTTTTTTTTACCACAGAAGAGCATTCTAGACAGAATAACTAAGGTTTTGGGCTCCCCACACAGGCCACGGGTCCTACATCCTGTAAAAAATGCATTGCAAAAACTCAGACAAATTTGGAGCTGCCCTCGCTCTCCTTTAAGACGGTTGTGAGAGCAGAATTCCTTGAAATCGTTGTGTCATAACTGCACGAGATGGAGAAGAGTGAAATGCATGGCTTTTCTTGAAAAGACCTACTCAGTGGACGAATTCCTTGAAGTTTTCACTGATTTTTGCCACTTTACAGCGGCGAACCAGTGGAGACGCAAGTCTGCAACACCCATCCGTGCAGTGGACTCTGTCAGCAGAAGAAGACGGAGGACGGCGAGTGCGGCGGTTTCTTGGCTTTACTCCGAGGCGTTCGGTGCAAACAGTGAGTGATTGACGTTCTTCTATCATTTCGTGGCTCAGCGGCACGCGCGGAGCGAAAATTCTTGCCGGTCGGACTATGAACGGGACTTCAGAGCCAACTCTGGCCTTGATTTCTGCACATTTTGATCGCTTCACACCCTTAAGGTACTAGATTAGGAAAAATTTTCACCAAAACTTCGCCCAGGAGGATTATTTGGGGTACTGATCACGATTCTAACATCCGCCTTTCGATTACGGTAGGTTACGGTAGGTACGGGTGACTAAGGTAGTCTGGGTCATAATCACCGATTTCGCCCCGCCCGTGCTTGCGTTTTGCTAAAACCACGAACTTCTGCCACTGCGCACCAACCTCATCTATTCGTGACCAACACCCCAAATAACCTCCATAGACGAACTTTGGAGGTGGGAGGGCTAAATCGGTGGTTATGATCTTAGTCACCCACGCCTACCGTAACCTACCGTACTCAATGTAATACGCAAAACGGATGTCAGAATCGTGATCAGCACTCCAAATAGTGTGAAGATTTAGCGAAATCGGTGATTATGACCTACTACACTACCTTAGACGACCGCATCTACCGTAACCTACAGTGATCGGCTGAAATTTTCAAAAACGGACGTCACATTCCTGATCACTACTACTAATGATTCCCCTGGGAAAAAATTGGACGAATTTTTTTCGACCTCCCCTCGACTTTCAACAACCCAGATAATCTCCATAGACGACGATTGGGGGGGGGGGGGGCTAAATCGGTGATCATGATCTTAGTCACCCATATCTACCGTAACCTACCGTATTCAACGTAATACGCAAAACGGATGTCAGAATCGTGATCAGCACTCCAAATAGTGTGAAGATTTAGCGAAATCGGTGATTATGACCTACTACACTACCTTAGACGACCGCATCTAGCGTAACCTACAGTAATCGGCTGAAATTTTCAAAACGGATGTTAGATTCTTCGTGATCAGTACCCTGAATAATCCTCCTGTGCAAAGCTTGAGCCAAAAATACGATCCGAAAAATCGCAATCGATACGGTCTGTATAAATCTTTTCCAACCTCTCCTCAAGTCGTGAAAATACAATAGCGCCGTTCTTTGTTGCAACTAAGAGCCTGCTCATACTTCGCGAGACAAAAGCGACAAGAGCGACAAAAGCGACAAGAGCGATTGGAGCGACTGGAGCGACCGGGGCGACGGATGTAGTGTGGTGTACGTAAATAATTGCGTACTCCACACTCCGTCCGCGACGAATGTAGTGTGAAATGCGTAATTATTTACGTACACCACACTACATCCGTCGCCCTTGTCGCTCTTGTCGCTCTTGCCGCTTTTGTCGCTCTTGTCGTGAAGTATGAGCAGGCCCTAAGACGAGATTTACACTTCCACTGCAGAGCGACGCGGCCCTTTGATCGATACGCCCTGTATAAATCTCATATAAATGCAGGAATAACATTATGTAATCCTTCATTAGATCTAAGGAAGGGATTTCTATCTATTTCTTTAATTTTTTTGCTCGGTTTATTCAAAAAGCCAATTGATGGTAGTTTTCTATCTCCCCTATTTCAAGCATCACATGGTTATGTACCGATTAAATAAATAAATAAATAAATAAATAAATAAAAAGGTAAAAAACTCGATTTCAGGGAGCGTACTGTGATGGAACCCTGCGAGAACGCCTGTTGTCCAGGGTTTTCGGTTGTGGGTGGTCGCTGTGTGCGGTGATATACGGGCAGCTTCTTCAATGTATCATCATCATCATTTTTATTGTCGTCGTTGTTCAAATGATTCCTTATTATTGAAAATAGCGATTGAATTGTATGATAAATTGTTCTCTACTTGTTATCATTTCTGTGAGTACATAGTAGCGCAGTCGGAGGAAGCGCTAGCTCTCGCGAGAACTTTAAATCAATTCATAGTTCGGGTCTTTCATCCTTCCAAGGACGGTGATGTGACATAAGAGTAGGTTGGGCATCCTATAGCTGAAGTACACATTCAAATCGTGCTCACATTATCCCATCGGAATAGAATACGTGGGGAGTCCCACCGAAAGAAATGATTTCCGCAGAATTTTAAAGATTTCTGTACCAGAAGGGAATTGATAGCGTCGCTCCTCAGTGCGCCAGAATATAAAAATGAGCTTCGATTGATCGATAGCTGTAACTTGCTGCAGTAGATTTTCGGTACAGTCCTAGTCGGGAGGGGTGACACCACTCGAAAATGGTAATTGCGCCCTTCTACCATATAACAGAAAGGCGGAGAGTTCGCTGAAGCTGAGAGGCAGGGTTGAGCATCCGCGATGCTCGCCGGAACTTCTCCAACCTCATGACCAAGGTGACCGGTCTCCAACGTCCTCACCGAACCGTCACCTCTACAAGAAGGACCATGGATAAGGTCATCCACGACTTCTACTCCGATCTCTTCGATAGCCACGTAAACCCGTGCCATTTTCCACAGGATGGATACGTCGTCCCCTCTGTTCTCCCTTCCGAGATCCGACACGCCATCTCGTCGGTGAAGAAACGTACAGCACCCGGTCCCGACAAGATCAGACTCGAACACCTGAAGAACCTCCCGCCAGCGCTCATCAACAACCTGGCGCGGCTTTTCACGCGCAACCTGTCGGAAGGCAAGGTGCCATCTCATCGTCAGTGGAAGACCAGCAAGACCGTGAGGACGCAATTGCTGTACAAGAAGGGAGACGTGCACGACATTGGCAACTATCGCCCGATCTGCCTGCTGTTCGTAGTCTACAAGCTGTTCACTCGAGTCATCTTGAATAGGCACTGCACCGCGGACGGCTACCCTCCCGCGGGCGGGAAGTATAACACCCCTCTCGTCGTCTGTCGGCGTCGATCCGCGGGCGGCGGGCGTGGCGGGCCGCGACGAGTGGCACGGCGCGGGGTCCCGACGCGATTTCCGCCCATCCGCGGAAGCTCCCGCGGAAGTATAACAGGGGCCTAAGTGCGAGTCAATCGGACCCCATGACAACGGCGAGTGGTGCGGCGCCGCGAGTGTTACTGTGCGCAACACTGCGTACTTTTGCCGGCAGTTGCGACCTCATAAGGTCAGAGATGTAGTAAGCAAAACGCTTTTTGCTTGGTGAAGAAGCGTTTTCTAAGCTAATTTAGAAGTTCTTAAATGTAAGCCCCGAAATCTAATAGAACACTCCTTGTAGCTCAACCGTTCTGTACCATTTTGCGCTTGCTCTCAATTTTGTCGTTCTACCTCCACTAAAAGTTCTTCGGTTGAGAAGCAGCTCGAAGATAACGTGGTAGCCTTTGTGAATGACAGCATTCCCTCTTGTTGAGTCCGGGAGGTCCGCCCGATGCAGTTATAGCTCATTCTAAAAAGAACGGTAGCTTTGTTGTTGCATTTCTGTGCAAGGGTTTTTCCTAAACGTCACATGGCTAACTTGTGGCCAGAAGGCCACGAAGATTTGCAGTGTAATTATGTTACCCTAATCGCTAATTATGTGGAGCAGTGAATACATCGAAAAACGGGCTGAAAAAAACATGAAGAAGCACTCAGAGAATTTACCAACTCTGACGACTGTGCCTTGTATACGGCTTGGTATACTCGTCATAGCTACTCTGTGCAGCTCTAACAATACGTCCAGCCCAGTGCAATTTCATTATGGCTGGCAACGTACAAAACAACATTTCCTGCGAATTAGACACACAAGTACAAATACGTGCCGTGAAAACCGATTTTTCCTCGTTTCCAAACCTACTTCACCGCTTTTGAAAGCGAATAGGTGAGATGTCGACAACATAAGTAGTTCTCGTCCACGGCAATGGATGAGTCCTGCCTCCTGCGTATCATAGAAAACGATGGGCTGGTGTGTAAGATGAAATAAGCCATCGACTTCCTTCCAATTCCTGGTGGTTGTCCGAATCCCTTCATGTCGCATCAGTTAGAGCGCGCTCTAGGATGACTTCCGCGCCCCAACCATATTGCCCCATTCCCGACAACTCTCCCGTGAGGAGTTCAGCGTTGTAAGTGTAGCGTCGACTGGATATCGAAGCCTAACAGGGTCCACCTCCCTCCCCAACTCGTATAGCAGCGGCTAATTGATTGAAGGAGATATAGGGAGGTTACACCAAAGGCAAGAAAAGCCACTCATTATGGAGATGTCAACGAGAAGCTCGAGTCTCGTGATGGTGAGCGGTATCTGTACCGACTTGCAAAGAATCGCCATCGCCAGACCGAGGACATCGAGAAGTTCTTCGGCATCAATGATGAGAACGGCCATCGGCGCTATGTGACAACGGAGGGGTTGGCAAAATTGGAAAAAATATATATGCCTAGGTAGACATTTATGTAAGCAATACAAAACTACTTACCATTTAACCGGAATGGTCCTCCATCTTGCTTGGGGGGGGGTCCTCCGAGTGACCTAAGTACACTCGGGCCACACCCCGGAGTCCCTTCCCTTGCCCAAATCTGTGCTCTCCTCCGCTAACGCGGAGGAGAGCACAGAACAGATATTCCTCTTCTTAAATTTGCTTCCAGATTTTAGGCAAGGGAAGGGACTCCGGGGTGTAGGCAATTTAAACACGGGTGCGTAACTCGGCCACACCCCGGAGTCCCTTCCCTTGCCCAAATCTGAATCCCCCCTCACTCCCATCCCCCTCGGCGCGCCTCCCTTTCCTTCCGAATCCACCCCCCCCCCCCCCTCTCGCTCCAACCCCCTCCCACATCATACACAAGTAAAAAAAGCGCTATGGTAGTTGGGGGGGTCACCTTGCAAAAAGTGTCACAGACAAAAAAAAATGTAACACACTGATAGTAAAGGAAACAACCAAACAATGCTATAGCTCTGTTCTGTGCTCTCCTCCGCTGACGCGGAGCAGAGCACAGATTTAGGCAGGGGAAGGGATTCCAGGGTGTGGCCCGAGTGGCGCACCCGTGCTAGGATTGCCTACATCCTGGAGTTCCCTCCCTTGCCAAATTCGGAACCACGTAAAACACGGATCTGTAATCGAAAAGCGGAGATAAGACTGCATTCACATTCGCTATATGTAGATACACGCCGCGGCTGCCCGCCGCGGCAGACCATGCTGCCCCCCCCCAACCACCATAGCGCCAAAAAAGCTCTAAAAGAACTCTAAACAAAAAACCGCTTGGGATGGTTTTTGGGATGGTTTTTCGTCGCGCCGTCTTGCTCACTCCACCCTTCCGTTCTCTCTCCTCGTGCAATATCATATTCACTGCAGGACCCACGTCCGATAGTAGGAGCAGGCCCTTTAAAGTTTCCGGCAAAGTGACGTAGGTGAGTGCTTTTTTTTTTCATTTTCGTTATTGTTTCCGGGATTTATTTCCTTTTAACGAATTACCTAGGATGTGCTGAGTCGCATCCTAGGTGATTCGTTGCATTTTGCCAACCCCTCCGTTGTCACATAGCGCCCGGCCATCTTCTTACGGACCGCAAGAACGCATTGAAGCGATGGCGCGATTATTTTGAGGAAATCTCTACGGTAGAGTTCCCTCATCCAGCCATCCCTTCAACAGCTCCAACCCACGGCCCCGTTCTGAAGATCACCGTGGAGGAGACTGAAGCGGCTTTGAAGAAGATGAGGCCAGGCAAAGCGACTGGGCCCGATGACGTGGCAGCTGATTTGTGGAAGTCCAAGTACTGGTACCCTGCTGAGTGTTGGCGAAGTTCTTTAATCAGGTTGTGGCGGAGAAGAAAGTCCCTGAGTGTTGGCGCCAAAGTACGACGATCCCGATTTGGAAGAAGAAGGGCAGTCCTGCAGACTGCTCCAATTACCGTCCGATTCGCTTGCTTTCGCACAGCATGAAGATCTTTGAGCGAATTGTCGATGGACGAATTCGGGACATCGTCCAGCTGTCCAGCAATCAGTGCGGCTTCGTGGCTGGTTGTGGCACCGTTGATGCCATACACGCCACTCGCCTCCTGATAGAGAAGCATCGCGAGAAACAGAAGGCAGTGCATATCGCCTTCCTCGACTTGGAGAAGGCCTTTGACCGCGTACCGCGTGAAGTGATATGGTACGCCTTGCGACATCATGGAGTTCCCGAAGAGCTCATAGAGTGGGTGCGAATTCTCTACTCTTGTCCAAAGAGTCGAGTTCAAGCTGCAGCTGGAACCTCGATGGAGTTCCCCATCCCTGTCGGGGTGCACCAGGGTTCTGCGCTTTCCCCACTCCTCTTTGTTGTCGTCATGGATGCCATCACACGAGATCTTCAGAAGCCCGTCATGGACGTTGCTTTATGCCGATGACGTGATGCTCGCTAGCGAAGATAAAGGAGAACTCGAGCGAGAGCTGCAAGCTTGGTGTGATCGCTTGGAGCGGTTTGGACTCAGATTGAACGTGAAAAAGACCGAATATCTAACGACGGACGTTACTGAGTCCAGCTCCATCAAGGTTAACGGCATCGAGCTCCCACGCACTTCGGTCTTTAAGTACCTGGGATCAGCAGTCGCGTCTGACGGCAGGCTGATGGTCGAAGTGAATTCACGCGTGAGTGCAGCTTGGTCCAAGTGGCGCTCGTTGACTGGCGTGCTCTGCGACAAGAAGATACCAGAGCGCTTGAAGTCGAAGATATACAGAGCAGTCGTCCGGCCAGTAGCGATGTACGGCGCTGAGTGTTGACCTGCGACCAGGGAAGTTGAAACGCGCCTCAGCGTCATGGAGACGAAGATGCTGCGCTGGACGGCAGGAGTCACGCGCATGGACCGCATCCGAAACGATGCTATTCGGCAGAAGTTCGGTGTCGTGCCGATAGCCGACAAGATGCGCGAAGCTCGCTTACGATGGTACGGCCACGTTCTGCGTGGAGAAGAAGACAGCGTCCGCAAGATAGGCCTTAACCTCGTAGTGTCTGGAAAACGGCCTAGAGGGCGCCCGAAGCAGCGCTGGGCTGATACGTTACACAAGGACTTGAAAACGGCTGGTGTCCACCCTGACCTAGCGCTGGATCGGGAAAGGTGGCGTTATGACACCAGAATAGCGGACCCCGCTACGAAGCGGGACAAACGCTGAAGAAGAAGAAGACACCGAAGGCAAGAACGAATTCTACCATTTCAGATTGTCTTTACAATGAATATCTTGAAGAAACCAAAAAAATTACAAAAAACATCAAGAAATCGAGAGAAAAAAAGAAAAACGAAGCTGTTGAAGGACAGAGCGGGATCAAACGGCGGGTTTCAATCCAACAGTGAAGAAGAGCAGTCGAAGTAATTGGTGAAGGCGTTCAAATAGAGTATTGATTGAAAAAGCAGCTAAATTATTCAAAAAAGAATGAACTGGAGTTGAGGCGGAAAGTTATTGATAGCGGAGATGCGATTCGATTTCGAAGAGGTCAAAAGTAGCGCAGCTGACCCCGATCTAACGGTGATCTGCTGAACGGCCGGATAATTTCAATAGCCGGTACCGTTTCAATTACAGAAACGATTGAATTTTTGAGGCAAAAAGCACTACAAGTGCATTCTACGGACTGCTCGAAGTAAGAGAGTAAGGATAAAGGATGAAGGACGGCGATATTCAATCCCTTTTGGGATGCGCCACGCATTCTACTTCAATGGGATGTCGTGGAGGCGATTTGAATGCGTACAATGACTTGCGGTGGCCAGCCGATCAACAAGTCAGCGCTTTATTCTTCCCAGACAAGGCTGATACCAATTTACCGACCCCGGAGGGATGGAAGGCTTGGTTCGCTTTGGCGGGAAATCCGAACCAGGAACCTGGTATCGGGCGCAGACGACAGTCGGCGCCTCCTCCGACTGTGCTACACGCGCCCAAAGAAGGCCGCTCAGAAGTAAGAGAGTACTGGCATAGAACATGATGTCTCAAAAAAAAGTATGCACTGTTTGCAAGGTGATAACTTTGCATAAACTAAAGCTACTGAAAAAGCTGATAGCTCATAGGAAAGCCTGAAAATATAGAAATTTTCTGACATATAAGCGGTATGGAATGCGTCATGCAATCGTCTGAAATTTTACAGTTTACGCTCGATTGATTATGCTTCGCTTGAATACTTGAATGTTATAATTTCTTCAAAAAGATGTTCGCATCGATTGATTTGTGTTTCTTTTAAGGTTTAAAACTTAAAAACACACTATGTTTTTCAGAAAATGCAGGGTATCCAAAAAAATGCAGATACTGTTTGAGAGGTTCTAACATTGCTCTGGTGAAGCCTTTGAAGATGTTTGAAACTAATATGAAAGCACAAGGTAACGAGATTTCTGCGGCATGTAAATAGCCAAGATTACACCGTGCCTCCGTCTGAGAAATTGCATTTCCGACTCGATTGATTGTGCATGGTCCGAATGCTTGTTACAATCCTGCCACTACTTGGCCTGATTGAAATCTACTGTGCTTCTTTTAGCGCTTAGAACTTGAAAATCACATAAAATATGACATGCTTAACATAAAATGCGAGTTTAGATTGCAAAATTTAAATGTGAGCGTTATTTTCCAAGATGGATAGAAGGAAAAAAGAAGCGAAGCACAGGTTAATGCAAAGCACAGGATATTCCAGGTGTAATAAGTTTTAAAATAATTTTTACCTTAAAAGCTAGTGTCAGCTGATCGCCGTACCGACAGTTTCAACGTCTTTCATCATTCTTAAATAGCTTTAAATATAAATTAACTGAATTGTATATACTGTTTGAAAGGTCATAGCTTTGCTCACAATAAAGATACCGAAAAAGTTAAAAAATTTTAGGAACGCATAGGAAAATAGAAATTTTCTGACGTATGAGCGGTGTCGAGTGTGCCATGCACTCGACTGGAAGTTAGCATTTTACACCGGATTGATTATGTTTGAATACATCTTACAATTTCTTCACAAAATGGTCGTATCGGTTGATCTGTGCTTTCTTTAAAGTTTCAAATTTAAAAACACACCATAGTTTGCGAAAAATGCAGGGTATCCTAAAAAATCCAGGTACTATTTGGAGGGTTCTAAAATTGCTGCTAGTGAAGCTTTTAAGAATGTTTGAGACTCATATGAAAGCATAAGGCAACCAAACTTGTGCGGTGTGTAAATAGTCGAGATTGCGCCATGAAACGCCTGAAACCTTACATTTCTGACTCGATTGATTGTGCATGGGCTGAATGCTTGTTACAATCGTGTTACTGCTTGTCCAGATTAGCCTGTGCTGTGCTTCTTTTAACTATAAAAACTTGAAATTCATGTGAAAGACAGCTTACATGCGAGTTTATCGATTGCACGATTTAAATAAGAGCAGGAGCCCCATTTTGCAAGACGCATTCTGTGGAGTGGTGAAGCAACCTTCAAGCTGAATGGAGAGGTTAATCGGCATTCAAAACGACTTCACCGGGAAGTTAATGTTGCGAGTCCACGGATTTAACTATAGCCGTATACCAAATAGCAGTGAGAGAAATAAATTTTTGGGGCTGCGCACTTTGGACCTCAGGAGAAAACGTAATGACCTAATACTGCTTTTTAAAATTTTGCATGGTTTGGTAGATAGATAAGGGGAAGTTGTTCTCATTTCAAGTTTCAGCGACGCGAGGGGACTGTTTGAAGATTGTCCTGACTAGACCTAGATCAAATCTCAGATTGTATTTCTTTTGTCATCGAGCTGCTTCAGAATACAATAAAATTTCTAAACCTTTAAACATTCCCAATACGCTTCGACGATTTAAGAGACTAGTGAGCCAGCTTCTGATCTAGTAGTTGCTCTAGTAGTTGTTCTTAACATTAGTTGTGTTTTCACACTTTTATTGTGAGTTTATTGTTGTTACAGGTGTTTAAGTTTACGTTCACATGACGGTATATTGTTATGCTGATCATGTAATAAATAATAATAATAATAATAATAATAATAATAATAATAATAATAATAATAATAATAATAATAATAATAATAATAATAATAATAATTGCAGCTACGGCGCGACGGAATGCGTGAAAAGAAGCACAGCACAGGTTAATGTGGCCAAGTAGTAGCGAGGCTGTAACAAGCGTTTCAGCCCATGCACAATCAATCGACTCGGAAATGCAATTTGTCAGAACGAGGCATGGCGCAATCTTGGACATTTACAAGCCACAGAAATTTTGTTACCCTGTGCTTTTATATAAGTCTCAAACGTCTTCATATGCTTTACTAGCAGCAATGTTGGAACCTTTCGAACTGGTATTGCATTTTTTATGATACCCTGCATTTTTCACAAGCCGTAGTGTGTTTTTATGTTTTAAGGTTTTAAACCTGGAAAACACACACATCAAATGTTACGGCTACTTTGTGAAGAATTTATAACAAGTCTTCAAATAAAACACAATCCATCGAGTGTAAAACGCAAATTTTCAGACGAGTGGCGCACTCCATACCGCTCGTACGTCAAAAAGTTTATATTTTCATAAGTTTTCATATGAGTCCTTAACTTCTTCAGTACCTTTACTATGAACAAAGTTATCACCTTTCAAACATGCATGCATTTTTTGAGACACCCTGTATACTGCGCTGCTTTCATTATGACGCATATTATTTTATTTTTATTTATTTAAAGACGTGAGTTACTGTCACCATAATCATAATCATAAAACAAAAAAGGGCGAAGCAGTGTCATCGGAGGAAAATACGACGTAATATGACGTGAGGTTATGTTTTGACGAGGATGAGCATTAATCTGTGGAGGATTCTGCTGCTCGTAAAGTTCTGAGTAAGAGAAGTGCAATAGAGGCTGCTTCTGACGCCGTTTCAATTGCACTTTTGAAAAAAAAGGCGAACGTGTGTCATTTCCGTTTCCGCGTTTCGTGTTCCGGTTTCCGGCCATTTTTGAGCGTTTCCGTTCCGTCTTTCGTCTTCCGCTTTTTCCAGAAAAATTTCCGCACATCCCTGGTTCCGAATTCACACGACGTGTCATCAATGTCGCTCAAAGCGCTTCCGGATTGAGAACACATATCACCGACGTCGTTCATCAGGTGCCTGGCTTCAGAAGAGGTGTCACCGATGTCGCGAAGGGCCTGTCCGGATTCGAAGGACGTGTTGCCAGTAAAGGTGGGACCAGTAATGGGGGGAGCGGTGAAGGATGGTGGTTCAGTAAGGAGGGAGCGGTAAAGGGTTGACCAATAAAGGGGTATCAGTGAAGGTGGGACCAGCAATGAGGACCCGTGAGGGGGATCCAGTAAAGGGGGAACTGGTGAAGGATAGGGGGACCAGTGAAGAGGGGACCAGTAAATCGAGGTCCAGTGAAGGTGAGAGCAGTAGCAGGGACCGACAAAGAGGGGAGGAGGACCAGTGAAGGATGAACCGGAAAAGAGTGACAATAAAGGAGGAACCACTGAAGAGGCACCAGTAAAAAGGGGACCAGTGAAGGTGGGACGGTGAAGGAGGGGGGGGGGGGGGTCCAGTGAAGGTGGGTGGGGGACCTGTAAATGGTTCACCAATAAAGGGGAACCAGTGAAGATGGGACCACTAATGGAGAGCGGTGAAGGGGGTGGGGGTCCAGTGAAGGGAACCAATAAATGGGGTTCCAGTGAAGGAGCAATCAAGGGGGACCAGTAAGGGAGCCAATAAAGGGAACACCAGTTAAGGGCGTTCAGGGTCCAGTAATAGAACTATTAAAGGGGGACCATAATTAATAAATAGAACGAGTACTTCAGAGAATGAATCGTGTACGTGCAATAGAGGATGAGGCATCATTGGAGCAGTTTTGAAGATTTTGCCCTACCGTGTAATCTGCTACACCATTCTATATAGCAAAACCAGTTCTTTTTTTAATGCAATGAATGAGAGAAGGCTTAAGGAAGACAAGAAGACGTTCGGGGTGTTCTATTCTCCGGGTTTAGGGCGAAACCCCCACGTTGAACGTCTGGTATCTAATATACAGGAGCATTAAGCAACTCAACTCATTGCTGACTGACAATAAACGTCTGCCGGGTATCTGTGTTCGAGCTCTTTGGACAATATTATCTCAAAACCAGCTGGAAAGTTAGAACAGTGGAATGTTTTTTAATGGTCTTTGTTGTCGTAGTAGAGATGTATGCTGTTCTATGACACCAATTCCCTCCCTCTCTCTTTTATCGGATGACTTAGCCCTAGTTTATACTTGCGCCGATGCGCGGCGCGGCACGATGGTCGGGATAGATATCGACCGGGCGGCGCGAAAAATCGATATCTATGGCGATCGTGGTGCCGCGCCGCGTGTCGGCGCATGTATAAACTAGGGCTTACGCGTGTGACAGTAGCTCACGTTTTTAAATCAATAAAAGTAAGTAGAATACGCAACATCGGTAATCAAAAGAAAGACTACTGGACATACAGCCAAGCACAAAGTATTATATAATGTATAAAAGTAATAATAGTAATATATTAAAGTTAATTGTTTTTGCATAGATATGATATTTTCTGAGCATGTTAATGGCTTTGTGCCCAGCAGACGTCTTTGTGTCTGCCGATGTTGCGTATTTTATTTACTTTTTTCTATTTTTTTATATTTTTTGAATGGTGTGTGTTCTCATGTAATAGAGTTGTATTTCACCACATCTGTTTAAGCTGTGAGCGGATTGTATGGAGGCTACATGTTGTTATACGATGTTTCGTTGTGATCGAAACTTTTGCGCCAGGCCGGACTCGAACCCACACCTTCTGCTTTCCGGGCAGAGATGCTACGCCCTACATAATCGGTTGGACCGGACGTCGTATTTTTCCCCGATGACACTGCTTCACCCTTTTTTGTTTTATGATTATGATTATGGTGACAGTAAGTCACGTCTTTAAATAAATAAAATAAAATAAAATTCGTCATAATGAAAGCAGCGCAGTATACAGGGTGTCTCAAAAAATGTATACACTGTTTGAAAGGTGATAACTTTGTTCATAGTAAAGGTACTGAAGAAGTTAAGGGCTCCTATGGAAGCTTATGAAAATAGAAACTTTTTGACGTATGAGCGGTATGGAGTGCGCCACTCGTCTGAAAATTTGCGTTTTACACTCGATTGATTGTGTTTTATTTGAATACTTGTTATAAATTCTTCACAAAGTAGCCGTAACATTTGATGTGTGTGTTTTCCAGGTTTCATCATCATTTTCAATAGCGTTTGTCGCGCTTGGTGGCGGGGTCCGCTCTTCTGGTCTGGTGACGCCACTTCTCCCGATCAAACGCTTGGTCAGGATGGACACCAGCTAACTTCAAGTCCATATGCAACGTATCTAGCCAACGTTGCTTCGGGCGTCCTCTAGGCCGTTTTCCAGCCACTTCAAGATTCAGGCCAATCTTACACACGGTGTCGTCGTTAGCGCGAAGGACGTGACCACACCATCGTAGACGTGCTTCGCGTAACTTGTCAGCTATCGAGGGGACACCGACCCTTTGTCGCATGGTTTCATTGCGAACGAGGTCCAGTCGCGTTACTCCAGCCGTCCACCATAGCATTTTCGTCTCCATTACACTGAGGCGGCTTTCAATTCCCTTCGTCACGGGCCAGCACTCAGCACCGTACGTCGCTACTGGGCGGACGACTGCTCTATACACTTTGACTTGAGGTACTCGGGTATTGTCTTGTCGCAAAGCACCCCAGTCAACGAACGTCATTTGGACCAGGCTGCACTCGTGCCGTGCGTTCACCTCCACACGTGCGTTCACCTCCAACTTTAGACTGCCATCGGACGTGACTGTTGATCCGAGATACTTGAAAGATGTAACTCGTGAGAGCTCAGTACCATTGATCTTAATGGATCCATGCTCATTCACATCCGTCGTCAAGTACTCCGTCCTTTTGACGTTTAGCTTGAGTCCGAACAATGCTAAGCGATCGCACCACGCCTGTGCCTGTCGCTCGAGCTCTGCTTTGTCTTCGCATGCAAGCATAACGTCATCGGCCTACAGCAGCGTCCAAGGAGCTGCCCTTTGGAGATCGCGTGTAATTGCATCCATGACGACCACGAAGAGCAGTGAGGAGAGCGCAGACCCGTGGTGCACTCCGACAGAGATTGGAAACTCCATCGAGGTGCCCGCTGGTGCTCGCACTCGGCTTATTGGGCACGAGTAAAGGATGCGCACCCACTTAAAAAGCTCTTCAGGGATACCATGTCGTCGCAACGCGTGCCACATAACTTCCCGCGGAACGCGGTCGAAGGCCTTCTCCAAGTCCAGGAAGGCGACATGCACCGGTTTCTGTTTCTCGCGGTGCTTCTCTAGAAGACGAACGGCGTGTATGGCATCAACCGTCCCACAGCCGAAACCACACTGATTATTGGAAAGCTGAACGACATCCCGAATACGTCCATCGACAATTCGCTCAAAGGTTTTCATGGTGTGCGAAAGAAGGCGAATTGGAAGGTAGCTAGCACAGTCTGCAGGACTGCCCTTCTTCTTCCAAATAGGAATAGTCGTGCTTTGCTGCCAACCCTCAGGCACTTTCTTCTGAGCAACAACCTGATTGAAAAACTCTGTCATCCAGTCGGCAGGGCGCCAACCCTTCGACTTCCACAGGTCGGCCGGCAGGTCACCTGGACCAGTGGCTTTGCCTGACTTCATCTTCCTCAGGGCTGCTTCGGTTTCGCTCACTGCGATCTTCTGAACGGGACCGTATACAGGTGATGCAAAAGGAACAGCAGGATGTTCAAATTCAACATTCGAAATTTCCTCGAATTATTCGCGCCATCTCTTCACAGCCCTCTTACGACCCATCAGAAGATGATCGTTCTCGTCCTTAATGCCGATGAATTTCTCGATGTCTTCTGCTTGGCGACAGCGAGCTTCGGCGAGGCGGTAAAGATAACGCTCGCCATCGTGCGTCTCCAGTTTTTCACTCACATCAGCGTAGTGTGCGGCTTTAGCAGCGGCCACTGCCTTCTTTGCCGCTTTCTTCGCTTCTCGATAATTCCGCCAATTATCGACTGTTTTATCACCGATAAGTACGTGATATAGCCGTTTCTTTTCCCGGACCTTCTCTCTGACATCGTCAGTCCACAGCCAAGCCTGCTTGTCGACCCAACGCCGTCCAGGCTTCTTTGTGCCGAGTTCGAGGCGCGCAGCTCGAGTTATCGCATCGGTAGCATCCTTCCAAATTTCGTCGACAGTTGCTACCGTCGGCAACCGAATGCGAGAAATAACAGCTGCTTCCTTCTCTTTCAGTCGCCACCATTTGATTCTAGCCGTCCCGCATCGCTCAACACGTTTACACCTCGGAGGTGTGATCTTCAGCGAGCAGATCAGTGGGCGGTGTTGCGTGGCAACCGTCTCATACGGTCTTCGCTTCTGGCTCAAGACCTAGGTCGTGACGCCTAACAGTTACATAGTCAGTCTGCGTTTTGGCGTTCCCGCTATAAAACGAGATGAGGTGGGAGTCACGCTTTCGAAATTTGGTATTCACGATGGTGAGGTCGTGTGAGTCTGCATACTCAAGTATACGCTCACCATCGGCGTTGCGTGGCCCATAGCCAAAACCACCATGACAGCTGTAACCATCTTTCGTTGCTCCGACGTGATCATTAAGGTCACCTGCCACAACAATCATGTCTTGTGACGGCACTTCCGCTGTCTTCTCATCAAGCAGGGACCAGAACTCGTCCTTGGTTTGCTCGGAGCAACCTGTCTGCGGAGCATACGCGGAAAAGAAATGACATCGTCGCTCTTCTACGGCGACAACAATCTTCATCAAGCGGTCATCGAAACGTTCCTACGCTTGCAATCGCGTCACGAAAGCGCTCGGAGACGATCATACCGACACCACTGGTGGTCCGGGGACTTCCACATAGAACGGCCTTGAAGCCACGTCCTATGTCCCTTGACTTGCTGCAGGACCACCTCGTCTCCTGCACCGCACAGAAATCAACTCTTCTACGCTCCAGTGCTTCAACCAACTCGCACGAGCGGCCCGTCAACGTACCCACATTCAACGTTACTACGCGGGTCTTGCCTACGTTACGGGACTTTCGGACTAGCTCAGTTGCCCCATGATGTCGTCCTCGCACCAGGGACCCTTGCATACTTCTCACACTCGCCGAGCTTTGCGAGTGCGCGTCGGCTCCCGCGGACGCCGTAGCATTATCTCGAGAATTCTGTAACGTCATCGACCATATGATGTGACACAGGATGTTCGTAGGCCGGCCTGTCACTAGGGCTGTCGCCTGCATTCGAATGTCCGTGATTAGCTCGGCTTACAAAGGCAAGCAGTTTCCAGTGGCACCACGTGGAGGAACGGACATCGCCACCTGTCTTTTCCTGGTTTAAAACCTTAAAACATAAAAACACACTACGGCTTGTGAAAAATGCAAGGTATCATAAAAAATGCAATACTCATATAAAAGCACAGGGTTACAAAATTTCTGTGGCTTGTAAATAGCCAAGATTGCGCCATGCCTCCTTCTGAAAAATTGCATTCCGAGTCGATTGATTGTGCATGGGCTTAAAGCTTGTTACAAACTTGTTACTACTTGGTCACACTAACCTGTGCTGTGCTTCTTTTAACGCATTCCGTCGCGCCGTAGCTGCAATTATGCCGATTAACCTCTCCATTCAGCTTGAATGTTGCTTCATCACTCCACAGAATGCGTCTTGCGAAATGGGGCTCCTGCTCTCATTTAAATTGTGCTATCAATAAACTCGCATGTGTAAAGTGTCTTTCACATGAATTTCAAGTTTTTATCGTTAAAAGAAGCACAGCACAGGTTAATCTTTTGCACAATCAATCAGATATGAATGTCGTGACGTCCTGGACGAGAGCATGGCAGCAGTCTTTCTTTAGGCTCTAAAAAGGCTGCCTTTTTGCACTTTAGAATACGTTCGAAGTCATTATTTTCCTTGAAAAATGGAAGTCGTACTCCTTAGAGCAGAAGAAAATGAAAAATGTTTTAAACCTTCTCGAAACCTCCATAGATTAATCTGAAAGGCGCTTGTTTTGATTCGGAAGACGTTCGGTTTGGTTTCAAATTACTTGGAAATGTGTTCAGTTTGCTTTGAAAAATAACCAGTTTGGTCTCATAAAGGTCCAATTTGACGCGAAAATGGAATATCGAACGATTCCACCAGTCCTCCTTCGTCTGATGGAACTCGTCGAAGGAAAATAGGATCTATCCTGATTGGAGGGATTTGCATCTCCAATCCTTTACTTAAGTTTTTGAGTTTTAAGTTGAGGATCAGCTGTTGTTCCATTACGCGACTTTTTTTTTCAAAATTCAAGGAATGTGGTTGAGTGGCGTGGACTGACGCACTCATACTTTGCCCTTGTCCCTCCCGACTAGGATATATCCGGATAATGTGGATATGTTTGGCAAATGTTTGGCAAATGGGACAGGCTTCAAAGCTTTGATTTCACTTCGATGAGCTCTACGTTGAGGAATTTTTCAAGGAGACGCCAAATTCCGCCCAATTAGGCGGGATTTATACTTCAGACGCCAGGCGTCGCGCGTCGTAAAAGCTATCCTTATCGATTTAGCGGCGCAAAAGATCAATATTGATGGCATTCATAAGAGCCTAGCCATACTCCGCGACACGAGCGACAAAGCAAAGCATACATATCGACTTTCCCAGGCAACGGCTCGGCACTGATCGATACGTATTTCAGCCCTGTCGCTCCCGTCGCGAAGTACAAACAGGCCCTAAAGCCCCGTTTATACTTCCGGCGCCGAGAACGCGACTGCACGCAAAGAGGCCAAATTGATCGATCGCGTCGCTCAATCAATACGGCCACCATATGTTGCGACGCGCTCGGCGTCGGCGTCGAAGTACAAACAGGCCCTAACGCCGCGATGGAGTATAAATCCCGTCGTCTCAAACGACACATAACAGATTTACAGCCTTGACTCTTTATTGTTCAGAAACTGTTCAAAACTACGGGAGAGATCAGAAGCAAAGAAATTGCAGCGGTAAACATTTACAAACAATCAACAACAACAACAACAGACGTCGACGACGATTCATGACCGTATACTCATCCTTGCCTTGTCCATAATCTCTTTCTTAATCTTCGGATACGTCGGATAGAGCTTCAGCACATGATGACAGACTTCGATGCAGTCGAACAGCCGCTTGCACTTCAGCAGATTGTAGGCCAGTTTATAGCCTGAAAAGGACTCCAACTAACGATAAAACGATATTCGTTGTTGCGGACCGAAGCAGCACACCATGTCTTTCCAATGAAATTTTCGAAGGCTCGAGGCGCTGAGAAGTTGAAAAAAAAATCGATAAAAACAATAAATTGAATTTGATTCGAACGGAAACAAAGCCTTCACTAAGGCCCGAATCAAGCATGATCGACTCCGCTCACAGGCATCTAGGAAATGATGGAATCAGAGAGCAGTTGCAGAATTCAAAAAAAAAAGCCCTCGAAACTCGTTTCTAGCTGATCTATCAGTACTAGTCGGCGATGCGGTCCGCATGGTGAGGAGGAAACATATCAGCCAATCAGAAGAGAACCAATCGGACACGCGCGAGTTCCCAAACTTGCCCAGCGCTGCGTTCTGCTCCGTGTTAGTGGAGTGAGCGGTCGGTGTTCTGATTGGCTGGCGCATTCTCGCCTCCCTATGTAGGCCATATTGGCGACCAGTACCGATCTTGGTTACTTTTTTCGCTATTTCTATCTGATCGATAATCGATCCACGACTCGGAGGATAAGTCTTCATACAATCGATAACCGATCCACGAAGGCACTGATCAAATCTTTATCTAATCGATAATCGATTCACGATTCGGAGGTTGAGTCCTTATCCAATCGATAACCGGTCCATGACGGGCATTGATTAAATCTTCATCTAATCGATAATCGATCAACGAGTCGGAGAGATTGTCTTTATCAAATCGATAACCGATCCATGAAGAGCGCTGATTAAGTCTCCCTCTATTCGATAATCGATCCATGAGTCGCAGGTTAAGCCTTATCTAATCGATAACTGCTCCATGATTCAGAGATTAAGTCTTCATCTAATCGATAATCGATCCATGAGTCGTAGGTTAAGTCTTTATCCTCCGAATCGTGGATCGATTATCCAATCGATAACCGGTCCATAAGAAGCAGTGATTAAATCTTCATCTAATCGATAATTAATCCACTGTCGGAGAGATTAAATCTTCATCTAATCGATAATCAATCCACGATTCGGAGAGATTAAGTCTTTATCCAATCGATAACCGATCCATGAGGGGCGCTGATTAAGTCTTCTTCTATTCGATAATCGATCCATGAGTCGCAGGTTGAGCCTTATCTATTCGATAATTGATCCACGACTCGGACATTAAGTCTTTATCTAACCGGTAACCGATCCATGAGGGGCGGTGATGAAGTCTTTATCTAATCAATAATCGAAGCACGAGAGATTAAATCTTTATCTGATCGATAATCGATCCATGAGTCGGAGATTAAATCGCTATTTAATCGATGATCGATCCAAGATTTGGAGATATCTAAGTGAAACCCCTAACGAAAGCCGTTTAATAAGTGGTGAAACTTCGGAAAATTCTCTCTGTGATCATCGAAAATCCGAAAATAAAGCCCCAAGCTAAAACGCTGCAAGAAATGGCTACCCACCAATGGCCGGGTTCCTCATTCGACTCAATTTCCAGGCATCGTCGTAGTTCGCGGCAGCGTCGTTGAATTTCTGCTCCTTCTCCCGTAGGTAGCCGAGAAATTCGAACGCCTTTATCGAGCTCTGAAACCCTTCAATTAAATCCCTTATTTCAACTCCACTAGGGTTTTTTTTGACCGCCTAAGAAGTGGATATGGTACTAGTCGTTAATGTGGCCTACATGAGGAGGAGGAGAGGTGGGCGAGACGCGGCAGGCAAATGCGCGGTCGCCAATGCGACGAGTTTGCGATGAGTTTCTCGTGCAAAGCACACGGAAGCGATTGATGCTAAGTGACTCCATCGCGAGAATCGATATGTATTCTCTACATGGGCGACTGGTCATTCCCGTCGCTTCTGCCGCAGACTATGAACAGAGACGGCGGCCTGTATGGTGGACGGCCTATTTGGCTGGCTCGTATTCGGTCAGCGCTTTGATTGGCTGTGATCGGTTGCTGCGTTCCCTCCTCACCATGTAGGCCACATTAACGACCAGTTCCGTTTGCTAGTTTCTAATCGTATCGATATACCAGGGATAAGGCCACTTAAAATTCTTCTCTACTAAGATATCTGTTCGCTAATCTAAACCGTCTAAAAAAAAAACTAAGCGAAGATTATTTTTTGAATTTTGAATGAATTTTGAGATATGAGCTATTGCTTCCGTAACCCAGATTAGGAATCTTAAAAAGCTTGTGTAGTCCATGTCAGTCTCTGTGCTTTAAAATAGCAGAAGTTTGGTGCATATACTGTGCAGAGATCGATACAAGTCGCTAATGTGGCCCGCCTGGGGTGGGGAGCGGCGAGAGATACACCAGACCAATCAGAGACCGAATCATCGAACAGGCACGGCACCCCGGCGGCGGGATGTGCACTATCGGTGCCTCAGTTGGCTGTTAGCTTGAATTCGAAGCAGAATTCTACGACTTCTCGTGTCTAGTCGTTAATGTGGCCTATATGGGGATGGGGAGTGGGTCAACAGACCACACAAGCCACGTCGAGCTGGCGTGGCATCCAGATCCATCAATCCGTATTCGGTCTATGCTCTCATTGGTTGTGGTCGGCTGACTGACCGTTCCGCCCCCCCCGTGTAGGCCATATTAACGACTAGTACTGTCGGTTAATTTTTGAAAAAGGAAAAAATCTCTTGATTTACTGGAAACAAATCAAAACACCGCGTATTCAGAAGGAGAATGCGTGGCGCATCCCAAAGAGGATTGAATAACGCCGTCCTTCATCCTTTATCCTTTATTTTACTTTGTATGGTAAATTTTATTTAGTCGACAAATCTAAACGAAGTTCATTTTAAAAGACGTTTGATTTACAAACAAATAGGCTTGCCTCAAAAACTTTTAAAACCCTGAACTTCAGCTGTGATAGGTCGGGATTCCTCGACTTAAGTCGCAGTCGTTGGCCTACATTGGGAAGGGTAATGTCCGAGACCACTCAAGCCGTATCGAATGGGTATGACACCTATAAGGATACACAGTCGCTGCCTCTATTGGCCGGTGCGTGTTCGCTCGGTGCTCTAATTGGTTGCGATGGGCTGACGCGTTCCGGCCTCCTCATGTAGGCCACATAAACGACTAGTGCCCATATATCCTTCTGCTGTTTTAGATAACCTAAAGCTTAAGAAGTCATATATGTAGGCCACATTAGCGACCAGTACCGTTAGATGGCTTTTGAAGAAATATTGAGGAAATACAAAATCCTCTCGATGTACTTGAAATAATTCTAGTTAAAACCTCTCTGCATTAGAAAAACTGCAGTCTAATCTGGAGTACTTATTTTAATTATTTCATTTAGAAACAAATCTAAACGAAATTCACCTCATGATTTCTGAACGATATCCCTTAAGGACTTCGAAACATTCTGAATTTCAGCTTTAATAGGGCGGGATTCCTCGACTTAAGTCGCACAAGTCGTTAATATGGCCTACACTGAGAAGCGGAATGTCCGAGGCCACTTATGCCGTATCGAATGGGCGTCACACCTATAAGGATACACAGTCGCTGCGTCTATTGGCCGGTGCGTGTTCGCTCGGTGCTCTAATTGGTTGCGATTGGCTGACGCGCTCCCGCCTCCTCTTGTAGGCCATATTAACGACTAGTATTGTCGGCAAATTTTTAAATAACGACAAAATCATCTCAATGTACTAGAAACAAGTCAAATCAAAACGTTGCTGTACTGAAAGAACTGTAATACAATCTACAGATTTATTTTCGTTATTTATTTATTTTGTTTAATAGATTTTATTTAGTGAACAAATCTAGGCAAAATTCACATTAAAAGATGTTTGATTTACAAACAAATTGATCTACCTAAAAAACTCTTAAAATTCTGAACTTCAGCTTTAATAGGGCGGGATTCTACCATTTAAGTCGTACAAGTCGTCAATGTGGCCTACATGTGGAGGTGAGTGGGCCGACAGACCACACAAGTTGTATCGAATGACTGTGGCATCTATAGGGAGTATACAGTCGCTGCCTCTATTGGCCGGTGCGTCCTCGGTCGGTGTTCTAATTGGTTGCGATCGGGTGGCACATTCCCGCCTCCTCATGTAGGCCACATAAACGACTAGTACCCGTACATTCTTCCACTTCTTCATCAATTCCAAAAGTTTTAGACGTCATAAAAGACCAACCGCGTTGTGCTGGAGTATCGTGCGAAGAACCGTGTTCGCTTGCTCGGATTTGTTCTGATTGATATAAAGGTCGGCTAGTAGCAGCCAGCCTAGAACACCGACACTTTGATTGCCGTTTGAAGGTCGAAATTCTTCAAAATGCACGAAAAAATCTCAAAAAATAAATATAAATGGATGAATATGCTAGAGCAGTCATCTCCGAGGAATCTGGTCCAGTCTTACCGTCTTTGGTATCATAGGAGAGGTTCAGCAGCTGTTGACGACGACGACGACGACGGGTCCAAGGCAACACAACGATCCAAGCCATGACACTCGACGAAAGGGAGACACTGAATTCCCTTCTCGCAGAAGTGTCATAGCAAGCACCGAGTCATCAGAGGACGGGGAGGTGGGGAAAATGGGACGAGAGCGACGAATAGAATGCCCTCAGAGGCTTCAGAATACGTCAAACATCAACGTACACTTCTCCAGATAGTCGGCATCTTCGAGGGACCACGGATGGCCTACCACCCGTTTCAGCAGCGCCTTTGCCTTCGGCGTCTGCTTCATCAGCATGTAGGCTCGGGCCACCACCAGCACTGCGCCGACGCTTGACACTTTGTCCTGAAATGCAAGCGGAAAGCCTTAGGTGAAGTCAGGAAATTGGTTGCTGATCTGGGACGGTGGAGCCGATCAGACAGCTATGGCGAGAAGAATTCCGAAATTCTAGCGGTCAACTGCCGGTGAATTTCCGATGAAGTGAAAGGGATACTACTCATATGAAAGTCGCCGATAGGTGACAGGATTTTCGACCATAGGACGACTCACCCCCTCATTGCCGACAATCGGCAGCAGTTTGTCCAAAGCCTTTTGGATATTGTGACGCGCACCGCTAGCGACGAGAATGGAGTTCTCCATGAGGATATACTTCGAATTATTGTTCTTGAACGTCACTTCCTAAAAAAGCCGTCGACAGAAATGGACTTCGAAGAATTTCAGTTGAAAAAAAAATGAAAAAAATGAACAGAACAGCGACTCACCTTCAAGAAGCGTTCCGCCGTTTTGGCTGCCATTTCCCGATCAGCTTCATCACCTCTGAAATGATGACTTGACTAGCCGTCTAACTTGGATGTAGGGTAAAGGACAAATAAATTAATAAATAAATAAGTAAATAAATAAATAAATAAAGGTATCATTTCGTTCGTTTATCTGTTTCTCCGCTCGTCTGTCCGCGCAAAATTGTTAGCCGCTCAAATGGTGCGCATCAAGAGCCAATTAGTCAATATCGCTTGAAGTTAAAATCGACAAACTTAGCAGATGAGAACAATATTGATCGGTCAATCGATATCGATCGGCAGACAAATGCCGATTGCTGTGGCTATGGTTTCAGCGAACTGACAACTAGAAGAATGGAACAATATCGATCAGTCAATCAATGTCGATCGATAAAATCGAATGTAGGTCTATACTGATTATACAACATATACAAACATACTAAAATAAGTAAAAATAAAATAGTAAATAAAGACAAATTAAATAAAAAATAAATAATAATAATATAATGGCAAGTTCATCCGTTCGTCCTTTGTCCACACTTCTATCCGCGCAAAATTGCTAGCCTCTTAAAGGGCGCACAGAAACAGTCAATTGGCAATATCGAGTTAAGTGGCCGAGTTCATTAGGAGCTGGGAATAATATTGATCGGTCAATCAATGTCGATCGATAAAATCGAAATGAATGTTGAATACAATCGATTGTCATTCAAGTCTGATCACCCAATATATATATATATATATATATATATATATATATATATATATATATATATATATATATATATATATATATATATATATATAAGAACAAGTTCATCCGTTCATCCTTTTCTCCAAATGTTCCTCCACGCAAAATTACTGGCCGCTGAAATGATTGCAAAATCAATCAACTAGTAAAATCGATTGAAGTCAATACGAATGGACGAGTTTATTTGAAGTTGGAAACAATATTGATCCGCCAATCAATATCGATCGATGAAATGCTTTGCTATCTCGTAGAACATCTAGAGAAGAAGAACGTAAAATGAAGTGGAGTCTAGAATACTTTAAAGGAAACTGATTCCATTCTGTTAATTTCCTCTACATTTTCTCCGTTCTTCATGTCTTTTTATGTAAATGTTGCACACAAATTGAAATAAGAGGTTTAATTACCCAAGTTTGAGGTGCCCGCGTGGCAAACGACACATACCTGTCGTCGCCGTGGTCGAGCACTTCGCCGCCGATGATCTCATTGTCCGGATTCAGCACGATTTCAATCATATTGTAGAGGGCACGTTCGCCCCATTCCAGGTCGCGGCGCGCTCGATTAAACGCCTGCAGCGCAGCGTTCGGCTCGCCGGAGTACCTGGAAAAACTCGAATTAGAGTCGCCGAGCCGACGAGACGAATTCAATTTGGAGCCGCCGATGAGGGTTCGGACACTTGCCGCTAGGGATGGAGCTCATCAGAATTCCCGTATGGGCCAGCTCTCCCACTCACCATTCGTGCAGGCCTTTGCAGTAGTTGTAGCCGGCGTCGACCGAAGCTCGAGGGTTGTTCTCGATCGCCTTTCGAAGGTACTTGTCGGCCTGATCGACGTGGCCGGCTCGCCACGCCAGCTCCAGACACCTCGCCAGCGCATGGTAGTGGTCTGGAAGTCGATATTCTGAAGAATGGGCCGACGTCCGGGGCTGCAGATAACATGACGTCGTAAAGACCACAGCAGACGTCAGCACTTGCTGATAGAGGCCTTTTTGGGGAAACGTATCAAAGGCAAAAGAAAGAGAGCCTAGCTTTCAGACTCGACTACTGGGCTGGGCTAACTGGGCCGCTCCATTGGTTCGGAGAGAAGCATCAAGACTTCTTTTTGCTCACGTTTTTCAAAAAGAATTGAGAAAACGTGCACTTGGAATGCTATTCAACCCCTATCGGGATCGGAAGCTGAAAAACCCAGATGAAGTTGAAATAGAAATGGTTCAAATGAATTTTCGGATCGAATAAGGTACTCTGGCCATTATCCAGAACGTGTGTGCCACTTAAGAAATGGACTTAATCAATTATTAATTTGATATCTTAGCAATACTCAAACGTTTCCTTCTGCAGTCCTCAGCAGGTCTAGACCTCCAGAATCGACAATATCAATCGACATTGATCGGCCAGTCTACGCCGTATCAAAACGACAATCGATAGTATCGATCGACGTTCATTAGCCGTTCATTAGCAGTTCCATGCTAGAAGGGCGCAACCGTAACTGAAATCATCGAAAAAATTCAGAGGCGAGATAATGACGCAAAACAGGCCGCACCCTCTCCCGACTAGGATAGGTCCGCCAGCCTTGTCTGTTATGAAACCGGTCGCCATCTTCCATCGGAACGTTAACGAAAGACATGAATCAATAGCAGAATCGATTGAAACGCTGCGAAAGCGTTGGAGTTAAATCGTCAACTAGTTTTGCGCGGACACACAGACAGACTGACAGATTAACTACATCCTACAGTTGTCACAACTGCTCGGTGGTTATCAACTCAGGGTTAACAGCACGACCACGGGGTGGTAACTCGGCAACTAGTTTTGCGCGGATACACAGACAGACTGAAGATCAACCACATTCTATGGTTGTTACAATTGCTCAGTCAACGCTTTCCGCTTAGAGTTAACAGCTTGACCAAGGGAATGTTAAATCGGCAATTATATTTGCTTGGACACACAGACAGACGGGCAGATTAACCGCGTCCTATCCTTTTGTTGCAATTGTCCGGTGGATATCAACGATTTCCACTCAGAGTTAACAGCTTGACCGGATGTCAAATCGGCAATTATTTTTGCGCAGACACATAGACAGACGGACATGTCAATCACATCCTCTCCTGATGTTACAACTGCTCGGTCAATATCACTGATATCCACTCAGTGAAATCAGCCTGAGATAGGGACCATGGGGATGTGATGGACGATGCATAAACTCTTTCATCAGTTGTACAGTATTGATTTGTAGAACAGTTATCGATCGAATGTATCGATTGTCGCTCAGAAATTGATTCTGAACTGGAGATCACACGAATATGTTGACTATCCAAAAGCAGCAGATGGCTTCCGATAGATCTCACCAATGAAGACATAATCGATCGCCATCATCAATTTTTCCTCTGAAAACGTCCGCTTGAGGAGTCAGTGTGTCATGCATCGGTGCGGATATTATGGCCGCTCCCCAGACCCGACGAACAATGAACAAATTGAGCGACGAGCGTTTATCGATTGATATTATCGATCCTCTTCCAGTGTTGACCGCGCTTGAAGGAGGTATGGCACGAATGGTAGATATATGCGCAACGTGAGATCAGTATTAATCGATATCGATTTTGCCCAGGAATGACCTTTCAAAGTGGGAAATCGATACTATCGATCGATAATTAGTCGATCATTCAGTTCTGTTCACGTGATCGAAGAGTTTATTCATCGATCACGATATGAATGGGTGATAGATTTCTAAGCCACCGAGAGCTATTGATCGGCAGCAAAAATATCGATTGCAGTTATCGATTTTTGCCCGAATTTGCCAGATCGTTGAAGAAGTCTCGGCTTCATCTGGATAGCTGGACAGAAGCTCCTGACGGTTGGCTGGTTTTTCACTCGGTTAAGGCTTCTCGCCGACTGACGGCTGCTGCTCGGACAGGGTGCAGGCGCACTTTCAGATGTGCTGCTGCTGCCGCTTCTCTGGGCTCACAGCGCCGCTGTCTCTGCGATGTCTGATCGATTTCAGTCCGTCTTCATTAGGGAATTGATGTTGAAAAACTGCTGCCGATGCCATTCTCTATCCAACCGAACCCGATAAGCACTTCTTCTCTTCCACGGGATTTTAAGAGGAATTCTAGCGGTTAGATCCACCAGCTAAGTCCTCAGAAGATCACGTAGGAAGAGCTGATGAATAAACAGTGAAGATGAGCACAATTCTTACCTTCGTACCCACGAATACGCAATGGAAACGCAAAAAAATACTGTCCATGTCGCGAATGTGGGCAGCACTGAGATGTGGGGAGCGCCAGAGCCAATCATAACCAATCCGACCCATGTCGCGAGTGTGGGCAGCACTGGGATGTGGGGGAGCGCCAGCCAATCATAACCAATCCGGCCATGTCGTGAATGTGGGCAGCAACGGGAGATAGGAGCGCGTCAGCCAATCACTGTCAAACAGAGCACCGATGAAACAGAGAACACCGAGCAGAATCTTATTGGCTGGCGTGCGTTCGGTCCGTCGTCTGCTGTCCACATTAGCGACATGTGCCAAAAATACTAGACATTTTATGTTTTCTCTCTGGCTGACAACGGAGCTTACGACAGAAATATAGGAAGAATAAGAAATACAGCAAGAAATAAAAAAATGGATAAAAATTTGAAGTCCACGAAGTTAAAAACGGAACAAGAAAATGAAACAATAAAAATAATAAAATAATTAAATTAATTATTAAAAATTAAAAAAATAAAAATAAAATTAAACAAATAAACAAATGAAAAATAAAAATAAAGGGTAAAATAAATAGTTAAAGTTGACTATTACGACATGAAAACGTAAACGTATTTGAACTAAAAATAGACGCTTTATAATAAAGACGAAATATTCGCTTATTTTATGAAAATTTGTATCGAACATTGCTATACACGATTAATTGAGGAAAATTGTGAAAAAAATGGTAATAATTCTACGCCAACTTAAAATGTTTTCTATGGCACGCTGCAAAGGTGAATTTTTGATTTTCTTTAAAAAAATAATTTTAAAAGATAATTTTAAACAAATAAATACTACTGGTGTTCGGTTTCAAAATAAAAAGTGTTTGGCATCTACTGGTAAAATATAAGAAAAATAAACCAAATATAAGCTACAGTTAAAATAAAGAAACGTCTCAATTTTATCTTAATTATGGTTTATTATTTTTAAATAGTGTCTCTAAATCGCGAATCAATTTTTGATATCGAAATAGATTTTATTATTTTATTTATTTAATTTTATCCTAATTATCGTTTATATTATTTATTTATTTGTTTTATACCCTATTCAATTTTGATTCGATTATTTTTTATTTTTTTAAATGGAAGAAAAATTCTATAAAAATCGTTCCATATTTTGTATTGAAAAAATCCAGATTCGGATCTATCCTAGTCCGGGGGGCCACATAATTAAAAAGCAGGTAACAATATGAATTGAGACTTACCGAGCGGCTCCTGGGGAACAAGACGAAACCTAAAAGAAACCAAAAAACGAAAGAATAAACAAAAATAAAAAATCGCCGCGGTTCTACAACCGACTCGGCGGGTAAGAGCGACGGAATGGAGGAGTGCCGCGTACCTACCACCGGCTGACATGTTATAACCAGGATCTAACATGGTGAGGAGGGCACACAACCTTGCCTGCTTACAACCGCAACAAATGTATTTTTTTTCGTTTTTTTTTTCTTTGTGACTTTTGTACAGGTCCCATGTTGCTCTGTAGGAGCCGCTCGGTAAGTCTCAAGTGGATTTGTTACATTTAATACTTTTTAGTTATGTGGCCCCCCGGACTAGGATAGATCCCAAAATTCCTAAAAAAGTTATAACGTGAACCTAATATTTCGTTGACAATGGTTTATTTTAACTTTTACTTTAATAAAATAGCGTCTCTCTGTCGATAGTCAATTTTGAATCTCCAAATGGCCAGTTTTCCTGATATTAAATAAAATATAACAACAGGAAACAGGTGGGCGTTAAGTGTTGAGTAAAGACTATAAGCTTAAGTTTATAGAGGAGTTAGTCTGCCCATCTGTCCGAGTGTCCGCGTAAAATTGGTTGCCATTTGAAAGCTTTCGCAGCAGCTCAGACTATCCTACCATTGAATAACGCGCGCCTGTTTCTCTCCGGGCCGCCAAGCAACTATTCGGGAACAATTGGAAAGCTTAGCCTCCACTGGAGAAATTCTGATCTATCCTAGTTAGGGGGGGGGAGGGGAGGAGCGGGACGCACATAACTAAAAAGGATGTAACAAATCCACTTTTGAGCCTTACCGAGCGGCTCCTATAGAACAACATAGGACCTAAACTAAAAAATCACAAAAAAAAAAACAAAAAATTACATTTCTTTTCGCCGCGATTGTAAGGAGGTGAAGTTATGTGCCCTCCCTAGCATGTTAGATCGTGGTTATAGCATGTCGTGTCATGTTAGGAAGCGGTCAGCACGCGGCATGTGGATTTATGCGCCCTCCTCACCATGTCAGATCCTGGTTCTAACATGTCAGCCGGCGGTCAGCACGCGGAATGCCTCCATTCCTTCCCTCTTTACCCGCCGAGACGGTTGTAAAACCGCTGCGATTTTTTATTTTTTGTATGTACCTTCGGTTTTTGGTTTCTTTTAGATTCATCTCATTCCATAGGAGCCGCTGGGTAAGTCCCAATTCATTTTGTTACATACTTTTTAGTTATGTGACCCCGCCCGACTAGGATAGATCCATAATTCTTGATGAGAACGTTGGTAAAAACGGAATCGTGCCGACTAAATTCAGCAGCCCCCGTCATCGCTAAAGGCCGGCAGCACGTACCTCGGACCAGAGACCAGCGTCACACGGCACCAGAAGGCCCAGTAGACCCATCGACTGCTCCAGAAGCCGGCAGATGACGGTCGCCGTTCGTCGTCAGTCCGTAGGGATGTGCGTGGCGTGCGTGCGTGCCAGTCAGTGTGTGTGTGGGGGGAGCGAGCGCGACGAAGACTGGGCAAGGAGGGTGTGTCCACACGGCGGGGGGGGGGGGGGCGCCGGAGCGACCGCCCGCGAGAGAAAAAAAAAAACTCCGTCGCCCCGCTGTAAACGATCGATGCCGCTTTACATACGGACGTCGTTCCATGCGCTATCGATTCGCGTTTTCATAGGACTTTCAGAAACGCGACGATCTTCAGGAGGCCTGTCAGGCAGCAGCCACGCGTGTGGAAAGGAGCGCAGGAAAAATATTAGAAAAGTATTGATTCATGAATAGTCGAACATTTGGGGCATAAAATAATTTACTTTACAATATCAATGATCACATTACTCTTTAATCCGCCGCAATAAACGCTACTCCGGATGATTGGTCAAAAAACTGCGAACTGCCGTGCTACATGTCGCGAAAGTGAGCAGCATTGGTAGGTGGGAGCACCCCAGCCAATAATAACCAAGCACAGCACTGAGCGAACACATATCAACCAATCAGGGTACGGGCTTACTCGCCGTCTCTGAATGGCACGCTCATTCAGTGCGGTTTGTTTGGATGGGGCGTTACCATCACCCAATGCTGCTCATATTCGCGACATATACCACTGCCGTCATCTGGGCAAAAGTCACAAGTATTTCGTCTTCAGCGACATGATAACAGGATATCTTTAGAAAAAAAATGTCTACTGTTTCCGCTGTTCTTTTAAATACATATTTAAATAATAAAAAATGTTTAAAAATAAATTAGCGATGAAGTGATATAGCACTTTCACCTCAAACTGGACACTCCTCCTAGCCTAAGCGTAAGACTTTTGAAATCGAAACGACTCTTCCAAATCGAAATGAGCTTCTTCTACATTAAGCTAATGACTCTCCCAAAGCTTAAAATAATTTCTTGTTCAAAGAAAATTTTAGTGAAACTTTCCTGGAAGTTTTATTGGGGGGGGGGGGAGCAAAAGTAATGAGACTCTCCATGCCGTGTCCACATATCTCGTGACTGCAGTCTGATTTCGTGCTTGTCGTATTTGTATGTTTGTTGGCTACTTACTGAAGGCCACCTGAGAAGTGACCACTTTCGCCCTTTCCAGAAGCATGCCGAAACCCCAGTCTGTCTCGTGCCGAAACCCTAGTCTGACGAGTCGACCTGTGTCGCGCAAATCTCGCCCAATTCCCAACCCCGAGCAGCCTGGGCTCAATATTCACGCAAGATAAGAAGTACGTCTTCTACCTTAACCCTGCCAAACAGCGAGTCTGGGTAAGGCCTGGTGACCTGTTACCGACCTTCGTTCGGCGAGATGTTCACGGCGAGGAGCATCTTTGGAGCTTTTGGGTCTGCACCCATGCATCGGTTTACTGGAAGCTGTTTTCCAAAAGCATGACGATGGACTCCAAGGCCATGGTGAACGAAATAGAAGAGATGGACCGGCGACTCGCTCTTATTCATTCGCAGCGCTCCAAGAAGGTTCTCCTCTTCGACAACGCCGCACCCCATCGGGAACAAGTAACCACGGATAAGCTTGGCCAGCTGAGCTACGTTCACATGCCTCCGCCACCGTATTCGCTGGACATCTCTCCATGCGACTACCACTACTACTTGAGCCTACAGGACTTCCTAGTCGGAAGGGACACAAGAATCCAAGCAGTCCTTGATAACATATCGAGCAGTTGGTCAACACCAGGCCCAAGCAGTTCTGGAAGGATGAGACCAGGAAGTTGGCTGAGCGATGGCAGCAAGTTACTGACTTTAATGGCACACACATTGCTGAGCATCGTTGAGTTGTAATTGAGTTATAAAGAGATAAAGATTTTTTTCAATTTGTCTCATTACTTTTACCCCCCCCCCCCCCCTAATAGGCACCTGTAATTCTGAAGGCAGCTATGAGCAGAATTTAGTCAGCAGCAATTTCCTGAATTATTTGGCCACACAATGACTTGCGGTGACCAGCCCATGAAAAAGTAAGCGCTCTACCCTTCCCAGACAGGTATGATACCAACACCCCGACGGAAGGCTTGGTTGGCCTGGGCGGGAAATCCGAACCAGGAACCCGGTATCGGGTGCTCGCGACAGTCGCGCCTCCTCCGACTGCGCTACACGCGCCCCTATTTATATAATAGTAATCGAAAAAGCGGCAGAAATGGTGAATATTTTTTAGTTATTTTTAAAAATATCTGCACGTGAAACCTTACTATCGTATCAACAAGGAAAGGTTCCCAACTCAATCACTTCTTTGAATTCGTTCGAAGTTTGGTCCCTAGTAATCGCTTCATAGCCCGGAATAACTGATGGTTGGCTACATTCGCCGGCCTTCCAAGGAAAGGTTCCCAATTCATGATCAGCTTTTGCGATGCTGCTTTAACAGGATGCAGGGCCCTGGGAACGGAGTCCAGAACCACGCCCAGTTTCTACTGAACGCTTTTTAAAGACCTGAAAAAGAGGTGTGAAGGCGTGTGCGCAACACTCATCATCCTCTACGACACCCCACGAGATGTGCCTTGGTGGCGCAGTAGGTAGGAGTGCCGCCTCCCAGAAGCACAACAGTGGGCTTTTCAGTTCGACTCCAAGTGCTGCCGACATTTTTGCACGTAATAGTTTGTTGTTATTACGCTTTCTCATGACCACAGGAGGCAATTTTATTTAAACC
Source organism: Heligmosomoides polygyrus bakeri (assembly GCA_947359475.1). Lineage (NCBI taxonomy): Eukaryota > Metazoa > Nematoda > Chromadorea > Rhabditida > Heligmosomidae > Heligmosomoides > Heligmosomoides polygyrus. Next base: position 7,331,950 of record OX375867.1, read on the forward strand.
ATCAATACCTAACAACACAAACCAAGTCTGTCAATTTTCGCCTTCATATGTGCTAGTTTTTCAACTATTCATATCTGCACCACCACCAGGTCACACCGTATCATCAATGATGCCGTAATTGCACACAAACACGCTTATCTTACGGTTGAATACTATGAACCCGGGTCATATCGGTACGTAAGTGCACTAAAAATGTTGTTCTCACTCGAACATGTCGGCCAACTACTTTCCATCCGTAATATGTTAGAAGCAGCCGAGATGGTTTATTGAAAGTAGGTCACTCGGATAAAATATTGCACAAAAAGGGTACCACCCCCGTGACTTTTCTTTTGACTACAGATTACATGCCAGACCTACAGACAGTTCTGCGACCTACCGACAGGGAAATAAATAATAAATACAAGACTTTTAGTTTAATTCTACTAATATAAAAGCGTTAGTCCGTCTGTCTGTGTGTGTCACAAACCTGTGTAAACTTGCAAAACGTGTTGAACATGTAAAGGAGACTAGCGTGCGCACGGCAAACCTGTGTGACCACGTCGGCGGCACGAAACTTCGGCCCTGGGGGTAATCGAGGTCGCTGAACACGAAGCTGAAGTCGTCCAATCGATATCGACCGATATTATCGATTTTTTGAGGATGGCGCTCAAGTGGCGCGAAATTTCGGCTTTAGGGGTAATCGAGGTCGCTGAACACGAATCTGAAGTCGGATCAATCGATCCATCTCGATTAACATAAAGGTTAGAAGGCCTAGGGAAGAATAGGAAACCCGTAACGGCCATGGCCTCCTATTCTCGGGGTTTGGGGGCGAAGCCCCAACCAGTCGTAGGCGGCCGCTAGGCCGACGTACGACTGGTAATATATAAGACCTTTTATTCCCAGAGAAATGATATGGCGCAGATATGAATAGTTGAAAAACTAGTAGATATGAAGGCGCAAATAGACAGCCTTGGTTTGTTGTGAGCACTAATGGTTTCAATTTGTCTCCTGTGATCGTGAGAAAGCGTGTTAACAACAAACTAACAACTGCAAAAGTAACGACAGTACGCGGACTTGAACTCAAAATTCCGCCGGTATGCTTCTATGAGGCGCCACTTTTACCGACTACGCCGCCGAGGCACGTCTCGTGTGGTTCTTAGAGGTTGATGAGTGTCGCGCACACGTTTTCGCACCTCTTTTTCCGGTCTTTAAAAAGGCGTTCAGCAAAAACTGACTGTGGTTCTGGACTCTGCGCTCACAGGGCCCTACATCCTGTCGAAATAGCCTCGCAAAAGCTCACCATGAAGTTGGGAAGCTTTCCTTGTAAAGGCATGTATAAAAGTAAATAAAGAAAAATAGTGTGAGTTCAACAGAGTAATCTTTGGTCGTAAAATGATTCCAACTACTATTAAATCAGCCTTTGAAAGTAGATTTAAACCATATAAAATTTCTATACCTATCGATTCAAGAACTCCAATAATCCCATGCTTCATCTGCCGCGGGAAAAATCTTGGTGTAACATCCAAAGAGTTCGAAATACTCCTCTTAAACTTGACTATGCCCACGGATAAAAAAAAAAACGAAATTGTGGGATGAGCCATGCATTCCATTTTCAAAGCGTATCTTGGAGGAAATTCAGGTGGCTAGCCGATAGTCAAGTCAGTTCTCCATCCAACTAAAATCTAATCGGCACAATTTGCTGGCTAAAAACAATGGAATGTGCGCGTGTGGCGCAGTCGGGAGAGGTGCCGGCTGTCGCGTGCACCCGATACCAGGTTCCTGGTTCGGATCTACCACCCAGGCTAGCCAAGCCTTCCATCCCTCTGGCGTCGGTGAATTGGTACCAGACTAGTCTGGGAAGGATAGAGCGCTGAGTTATTCATCGGCTGGCTCCTGCAAGTGATCGTATAGGCTAAATACGCATCCAAAACGCCTCCACGACATCCCGTTGAAGTAGAATGCGTGGCACATCCCAAAAGGGTTGAGTAACACCGTCCTTGATCCTTTTCGTTCTTTAAATAATTAAAGGCTTCAATGTGCTAGGTCAGATGCACGCACCAGTCGGTTCCAGTTTCGACAGCCATGTGAGTTTTCATTGAAAGTGAGTTTCTCACCAGTAGATGGCTGAATTCCACACTGGTTACAGCATTCAAACGGCGACACGGAATCGGTGCCCAACTGAATAGCTGCTGTATTAGTTCTCTCGTCGTGACTGGCACCACCTAGCCCGCCACCAAGCAACGATGCTCGAAAAACTCGGCAAACTCGACGACGGGGGCTGGTTTTCGATCGCTTTACTCCATAAACTCTGCGCTATCAACGGTAATGCCGACGGCTGCACAGCTTCGATAACGACGCTGATCGACACTCTCCAGTGTTCGTTTTCCGACGATATTCTCGAGAAGATCTGAACGCTACAGGCCGATCAGAAAATCCCCCAGTATGTGAGAACTGCTACGGCCTAGCGACGAAGTAGCTATCGTGCAACGAATCAAGCCATCTTTACCTTTAAGTCAACCTAGACTCAGGCGCAATGCGTAGAAATACAGGAAAAACCCTTCGAATTCTACTGAATAACAGCTTGCAACAGGCAACTTTAGGCTATTCCTCCTAACTTCCATCTGACCTAGAAATTACCCTCAAAAATGGAAGTCGTGAAGCATTTCGGCTTTGACGCCCTAACTAGGTGAAGATGAGGTAGCACCACAGTGAATTAGATTCCGCTTTTTGACCACTTCTAAATTTAACCGGCGAGGCAGTGCTCACTTCTCCAATCGCTGAATGGCTAGCAAGACTAACTGAGCAAAAAAAATTAAGAATGTGAGCAAGGTCGCCTAGTGTCTGGACCCAAAAACGATTAACAGCATAAAAGTAGAGTGCACGGCGCATTCCAAGACGGTCGGCGAGCAGCGTACCCTATCCTGGATAGAACAGCAAATGGAAAAAGCCGTTGACGATACAGAGGTCATCATCGTGTTCAAGAAGGCGAGATGAACGTGCAACCACAGTCCGGGTGCGGAATCGAACCACCCAAACCGGAGCGATCACGAATTCACCTATAACCTTCACTATTACCAATCTAACCGCTAACCCTAATCAGACGTATTAGTTATGGTACAGTTATGGTTAAGTAAATCCTTCCATGAGTCCGTGCGCACGTCCATCTGTCGGCGCGAAAATAATGACCACTAAACCAGGTTCACCGATTTTTGCTTCACAGCAGACCGATCTGTGTGGGCACAGCGCATGAATGAGACGAAGAGTGAGCGTTGAATTGCACACTTTTCAAATAAAATTGGATACTCTTCTAAGCGAGATTAAGACTTTTAAAATCAAAGCGAACTGACCTAAATTGAAATGACCTTCTTAAAGGTTAAACTATTAGGTTGCCCCACAAGTCTCCACCGTTTTTCAACGATTCATTGCGGATTTCGCCGGCCATCTCTTGCACAGCCTGCATACAGCCTTCGAAAGAAAATGATTTTCCCTATCAGAACGTGTATTGAGTTTCTTTTTAGCCTGAATTTTGTCAACTTTTAGGTCGTAATGTGAAAAGTGAAAAGTGAAATAGTGGCCATCTGCGCAGTCGCTTCTATCCGCTTACAGGGGTGTAGGTTAGGAATTTTTGGGCAGCTTTTTATAGCATTTGGAAGACAATGTTCTGTGCTACAAGAATACGTGTTGGTCCTATTTGCTCATTTGTCCTCTATTGATTTTTAGGCCATCAAATTGGGACGTCCGACTTTTCCGTCCGAACTTTTAGCGAAACTCCTGCTCTGTGGTAGGAGCTTTTTGCTCGGTGTTATATGTTGTTCAAAAGAGAATGCCTTGCTCTATAAGAATTCGTGTCGCGTTTATTGGCTAATGCTGCTAAATTTCTGTCGAATATCAACAAAATGCCAAAAAGATAAAAATCATCTTCTCCAACAACTCCTCCTTGTTCAGTCTGTATTGCTCAGTTTTATGTGACGAGTGATATGACACTCGAAAGTGCATTTCTTGTTCTACCAGAATATATGATTTTCTCTTCGGCCACTTAAATTTTTGCTGATTTTCAGGTCATCGAAATGGAGCAGTGCCAGTTCGACAAGGATGAGCACTTTTGGCACCTTCTCTTTGCTTTCAACCAGGCTTCTAGGGCGGCTAAGGCATTAGAGCCGTGGCTGACCGTACAAACACTATTTTCCATCGACAGTTACAATTCTGTGCAAAAATCGTTGAATATGTCCATGTGATGAATGATGACGGACAAGCAGGCCGGCAGCAATCGTCACTCGCTGGTTCCTGATGTTCATTCATCACGCGGACATATTCAACGATTTTTGCACAGAATTGTAACTGGAGGTGAAAAATAGTGTTTGTACGGTCAACCAGGGCTCTAATGCCTTAGCCGCCCTAGAAGCCTGGTTGAAAGCAAAGAAGGTGCCAAAAGTGCTCATCGACCTGGCACTGCTCTAATTTGATGACCTCAAAATTAGCAAAAATTTAAGTGGCCGAAGAACGAATAATATATTCAGGCAGAACAAAAGATGCACTTTCGAGTGTCATATCAATCGTCATATAAAACGGAGCAAGAGAGACTGAACAAGGAGAAGGAGTTGTGGGTGAAGATGATTTTTCTCTTTTTGGCATTTTGTTGATATTCGACAGAAATCAGCGTGAGTCAATAAACGCGACACGCATTCTTATTGAGCAAGACATCTTCTTCCGAACGACATATAACACAAAGCAAAAAAAAAAAGGTAAAAATTCGGGCGGAAAAGTCGGACGTCCCAATTTGATGGCTTAAAAATCAATAAAGGACAAATGAGAAAATAGGACCAACACATATTCTTGTAGTACTGAACATTGTCTTCCAAATGCTATGAAAAGCTGCGCAAAAATTCCAAACTTATGCGGAGAGAAACGATTGCGCAGATGGCCACTTTTTCCCTTTTCACTTTAACGACCTGAAAATTGGCAAAATTCAGGATGAAAAAAGAAATGCAATACATGGTCTGATAGAGCAAATCACTCTCTTTCGAAAGCTGTATAGCGCTGTTCAGGAGACCGCGCCGGCGGAATCCGCAGTGAATCGTTGAAAAAAAAACGGAGAGGACTTATGGGACAACCTAATACTCACTTTCCAAGATGGTTATAACAATTTTTTGTTCAAGGCAAGTTTGGAATAAGTTTCTTTGAAATTTTTTTAGTTCAGCTGCACGAATGAGTGGAATAATTTTATTTATAAAAATTTTATTTTCAAAGAAAAGTGATAAATTGAAATTGGTTTCAAGTGCAGCAATCACTTGGTGAGATAAGACCAGATCGAGCCATGCACTCGAAAAACTCGTCGCGATTCTGATTTGATTGATAGAGTAAATGCTGCTCACTTGAACCATCAAAATAAGGATATGAGTGTTCTTTACATTGTTCTTGTTGTATCGTTTACACACAAGTGTAAAACTCCATGCATACAGAAATATTGCTATCAATTAAATAAAAATCGCGACGTCCTAGACGAGGGCATAGCGCAATCCCTCCTTTTTGGCACTAGAAAATGGGCGCCTTACTGCTCTCCAAGACAAGCTTTAGACAATTATTTCGACAATTATTTCTTCTAAAGATGTGGATTTCGTTCAGATCCTCTTAGAACGTCTGTCATTTAATGTAGAAGAAGCTCATTTCGATTTAGAAGAGTCCAGTTTGATTTAAAAAGTCTTACTTTAGCCTAGAAAAGTCCCAATCCAACGTGAAAAGGTCCAATTTGACATGAAAAGTGTTCAATTCGTAGTGAAAACGGTATAAAAAATCACGCGAATATATCGATCGACGGGACTGCTACACACCAAGTAAGCATTATCGATCGAACGCGGCGCCCGTTATCCACAGTAAGCTGACATTATCGATCGGACGACTGTTATCGATCGATTTTATCGGTGTTTGCCCGCAACGAGGGTTTACAAGAGGATTACGTGAAAATATTAGCCGGTGGATATGCCTTACAATGATCAACATTATCGATTGGTCGATTAATATCGATCAATTTTTGTCCGTATTGACCACTTAGAATAGGAGTCACCGGAGTCAGTCAACAATAATAACAATAATAATTATTATACTGTATAATAATGCACTAAGCGATGAATCATACCATCGATCGATGCTGAGTCATAAAATAGCAGGGAAAAAGGGGAAAATTTGGGGAGAAATTACGGAGCGCGAAAATAGCCGAAAATACCCAGACGTCTCTTTACGTGCTTGGAAGCTTCAGCCCTAGGGTAGTCGAGGTCGCTGAACACGAATCTGAAGTTCGTTTTTAAAGTATCAACAGCTATCAAACGATATTGATTGATTGATTGATATTCATTTTTTATATTTATGGAGGATTACGGGGAGCAAATCATGGAGCGCGAAAATAGCGGAGAATACCCGTCACGTGCCAGGCAATTCAAAGGACGTGCCGAACGCGTCACTCAAGGTGCCTGGGGGTTCTGAAGACGTGCTGAAGACGTCGTCGCTAAGGTGGACCAGCAGTGAGGGACCAATTTCCAGCAGGCGGGAGGGGAGTGGTGGGCACCAGTAACAACCAGTAAGGGGGGCGGGGTTAACGGCGGACCAGTAGGGGAAGATGGACTAAAGTGGGACCAGTGAAGTATTGAGTAAAAGGGATCACTACTTAATCTCAGTACCAGAAGAGATGTTACAGATCGACTAGGCAACGAATATCGATCGATACTATTGATTTTCTCTCATATTTAACCGATCAGGGTGGAACTTAAGTGATTATGATCGACGTCGACGGAAGGCCTTCACATCAGGTAAGAGGTTTCGATCGGGAGGCCAATATCGATCGATTTCGATTTTTTTGACCGGTGATTTGGATTTGGGAGACACGCGGGTATTATGCTGACTGAGCGCTTAAGGGCCCGCTTATACTTCGACGCCGAGCGACACGCATTGCAGCCACATTGATCGAGCGGCGCGATCGATCGATCAATTTGCCCACTATACGTGGCGTCGCGTCGCTCGGCGTCGAAGTATAAACGGGGCCTTACAGCGGGTGAAAGATTTCGATTCGAAAGCCAATATCGATCGATATTGTTGACTGCAGCTCGAAAGTAACGACTCATCGTTTATACGTCGATGACAGTTAGACAGTCCATTCCTGCTGTAGTGGTTTCTCTTTCAACCCAATTTCTAGAGCTAACTGCTGGTTCGTTGTACGAACTAAATCGTGACATAAGAAAACCGAACTAACTCGGATACTTCTCCAGAAGCTGTGCGAAGTGCACGATGGCCTTGTCGGTGTCGTTGTTGGTGTAGAGCATATCGGCGACCATCTGGAACCAATAGACACCGGCTTGATTCAACGAGTGGTTCGCCTTTATGGAGAACATCTGATGCCCTCTCTAGCCCTTACTTCACTACCTACACCAGCCACTTCTGAAGCAGTACCACATAATTAAGGCTTAACACCCTGAAGAACAATGCAGTGTAAAAGAGGAACTAACAAGAGTGGCCTCGTCGTTGTTTCTGTCGATGGCGAGCGCCATTTCGCACATCTGTTTGCACTCCGCCAAGCGGTTGATGTTCATGTAGCGGCTGGCGAGCGCCAAGATCGTCTGAAAGATTTCTTTGAGCAGAAAAGAAAAAAATCCTTAAAAATCGTAGTTTCTCATGAAAACTGGAGGTCACGATGGAAGGAGGAAGCGCTGAACAATGTCGATTGTCACGTTCGTCTCCGCCGCGTGCCAGAATGGCTCACCGGGACACCTCCTTGCAAGCATCCCACTGAGCTACTCTGGCACGCGGGGTCCTACTCCTCTGCTACCTAAAAGACAACTGGAATTCGCACCTTAATATCGGTCTCATAGTACGTCAACGCTTCCTTATAGCACTCAATAACCATACGGTGGTCGTGGGCGTTACTGTAGATCTCAGCCTGACTGCAGAGAATCCTGAAGAGAGCCACTTGGTTAATTTTTCAAAATGTCTTTAAAAATAAAAATTTCTTTAAAAAAACTCACTTTGAAATCTCTTTCTTCACTTGCGCGTTAGCTACAGAGTCGTTTCTCGTCAGTAGTTTCATCTGGAGATTTTTCGCGCTGAAATCCTTCGGTTTTAAGGCCGTTTATACTTCAACGTCGAGTGACGCGACGCCACGTATGGTGGCCGTATTGATTGAGTGACGCGATCGATCAATTCAGCCACTATACAGCCGTCGCGTCGCTCGGACCTTTGATTGGTTAACCTGATTGCGGAATCGAACTCGAATCTTTTACCATCTTGAAAGGTTCCTCATGTTAACAAGTTTTATCGTTAGCAGGAGAAGGAAACAATAGTAAAATTCTACAAGATTTAAAAACAAATTTAATTTAATTTAAAAATTTATAAATGAAAAATAGCACAAATAAAAGAAATTTAATCTTCTCCTTCTTTGACGTTTGTCAGCTTGGCATAGTTAAACAGAATAATTAACAAACAAACAACCACAGAGAAAAATAAACTCGGACGTAAACCGATAGTAAGATTATTTTTTTATTCATTTATTTGTTTTTATTTATTTACTGGATTACTGATTCAATTTCTTATTTGTAGATTTGATTTTCAGTGGAAGATAATAACAATGAAAAAATAAATCTGTAGATAAGAAAATAATTCAAAAAATAAAGAATAAGTAAACAATAAATAATCTCGAGCATTAATGAACAACAAAACAGGCCAATAGATAAACAGATAAACCTGTAATTAATTTATTTGTTTTTATTTATTTACTTAATTGCTAATTTACTTTCTTATGTTCCGATTTGTTTACTTCCGTGAAAGATAATAACAATGAAAAAATAAACCTGCAGAGAAGAAAATAATTTCAATTTAAAAAATAAAAATAAAAATAAATCAATTAAGAGATCAAGTAAACAGAAAATAATCTCGAGCATTAATGTATAACAAAACAGACCAATAATAAACAAATAAATCTGTAAATAAGTAAACAATTCAGTAACTAAACACACGTCTAGATACACAAACATGAACATAAATAAATGATAAAAGAACCAATAAGTAAATAAAACTGTAAACAAGCAAATATATCGAAAAATAAACTTGAATTTAACATCGCAAAAAAATAAATATAGGTCCATAAATAAACATATATTTCTGTAAAGAGAGAAATAAGGCTGTGAATAAATGGGTGAGTCAGTAAATAAACAAACAAACGAATGTGTAGGAAAATAAACCTAAACACAAAAGATAAAAACAAAACATAATGTAAAATGAAAAAAATGAAAAATAATAAAATACAATTAAATAATAAATAAATAATAAAACATAACGTAATAAATATTTAAATACATAATCCTAGATAAACAAGCGAGTAAATAAATAACTAATTAAATAAACCAGCTAATATGAAAAAAGTGAATAAGTCAATAAGTAAACAAACAAATGAGCGGTTAAACAAATAAGTCAGTAAATAGTCGACAGAAACAGGCAAAATAGTGAATAAATAAATAAATAAATAAATAGGGATGAGTGATAGCGTAGTCAGAGGAGGTGCAGCCTGAAGTAATGTTCTTGGTTCGGGTTCCGCCCAGACCAACCAAGTCATCCATCTCTCCGGGATTGATGAGTTGGTACCAGACCTCGACGATGACACTTAGAAGTGAAATGCGGGGCGCATCCCCGGCGGAGACAAATTAACGCCGTTTTATCCTTTGAATAAATAAATAAATGAGATAGATTGTAGATCTAAAATTCACTATTCTACGGCCAAAAGTTCTGTTCGTGCCTCCTTTTTCACTCAAAGGGCCGGTTCTGAATTCTTGATGTTTACCAAAAAACATACTTTGCCATCTTCGATTAACCAATATAAAAAGCTCGTTGGTAGTTATCTTAAGACTCGCTAATTCGCCGTTTCTTGTATTTTTGTGTTTATTACCAATGTGTTGTCTTGCTAGTCTTTATTTCGTCGCGTGTTGTCATACACGTATAAATAAATAAATAAATAAATAAATAAAAGGATAAAGGAGCACGATAATCAATCCTCGTTTAGGATGCGCCACACATTCGACTTCTGTCAAATAGTGGAGACAATCTGAATAAATATTTGGCCTATAAAGTGAGTTACGGTGGCCAGCCGATGGACAACTCACCAATCCCGGGGGTGGATGGCTTGGTTGGCCTGGGCAGGGAGAACGAACCAAGAACCTGGTATCGGGTGCACGCGACAACCGGCGCTTCCTCCGATTGCGCTACCATGCGATTAATAAGAAATAGAATAAATAGATAAAAGGTAAATAGTGGTGATAAGTAATTAATAAATATGGATACAAAGAAGAGAAGCAACGAGGAAAGAAGAAACTACAGGAACAGGAACAACATCCTACGATATATAATCGGCTAATGCCACGTGTCCGTCACGGGGAAGGGGACTGAAGCCAAAAGATGCCTACGACAGTGCGGGGTATGCCAGCCGGGCTTTTTTCGAGCTTAACCATGGGCGATTGCTAGCGAACTAGTATATCCTTGGCTGCTGATCGTCCAAGTTTACGAGATATTCAAGGGGCAACGCGTCAGGGTATGAACGGGGATCGAGTGCAGAGCGTAGGAATTCAGGAGGCGTGCCCTAGACGTCGTTCAGCGCGCGTCTCGATTCAGAAGCGTGCTGAGGACGTCGTCCAACTGCGTAAGTATTCAAAAGACTTGCTGAAGACGTCGTTTAACGTGCGTAGGTATTCAGAAGACCTTCGCTAGACTTCGTGAGTCAAGATTCAGAAGACCTGCGCTAGATGTCGTCCAACGTGCGTAGATATTCAGAAGACGTGCTGAAGACGTCGTTCAACGCCGTCCAACTTGCGTAAGGATTCAAACGTCATGCAGAACATGTCGTCTAACGCCAGACGTCGTCCAAGGGGCGTAGGGATTCAGAAGACGTGCTGAAGACGTCGTCCAACGTGCGTAGGGATTCAAAAGACGTGCTGATGATGTCGTCTACCGTGCGTAGGGATTCAGAAGACCTGCGCTAGACGTCGTGAGTCAAGATTCAGAAGACCTGCGCTAGACGTCGTCCAATGTGCGTAGGGATTCAGAAGACGTGCTGAAGACGTCGTTGAACGTCGTCCAACTTGCGTAGGGATTCCGTGTAAGGGCGACCAATAGGAGAGGACCAACAGAGGGGGACCATTAGAGGGGGGGGGGGGAGTGTGAATAAGGGGGGGGGGGCAGCATTTTCCCCTCAACATCGTTCAGTGTGTGTCGGATTTCTGAAGACGGCTTACAGAAGTCGTGGCACGTGTATCAGAGTGCCAATACCGATTAATTCTAATTATGATTTTGCTGATTAAGCACCGGATTGGGACTCTCATGACCTGTTTCTCGACATGTCGAGAACGAGCGCTTCGGAGAATAAATCGCGTGTATGTGATGGAGGGTGGATGGGCTTCATATGCGCAGCGAAAATTCTGCCCTACCATATCCCACTGCACTAATCCATATAGTAAAACCAGTTGTTTTTACTGTAAAAAGGCCTAAAAAAGAAAGGAGGAAGATTGGGGTTGATCTATTTTCGGGGTTTGGCGGCGAAGCCCCCAACCAGATGGGATGGGGTTGTTCTACTCCCGGGATTTGGGGCGAAGTCCCCAACCAAACGTCTGGCGGCCCCTAGGCCGCTGAATGTCTGGTAAGTGGAATAAAGTAAGAATAAAGAAGTGTAGAAAAGAGTGAAACTATACAAAAGCAAAACAGTATTGGAAAAAGCTTTAATTTGCCATTATCTCGAAATATTCTCTCAATTTTTATGACTTTCTCTCTACTTCTTTCTGAATAGTTTTATTCTTCTAAGGCTGTAAATAAATAAATAAACAAATAAATAAATAAATATTGAAACGCACTCTTTCAAATCGCTCAGCGCCTCGGTGTGCTTTCCGCCGGCGAACTGCACTTCGGACAACAGCTTCAGATACTGCACGTGAGCCGAGATGGTAGTCGGATCTGAAACATTCAGAAGCCAGATGTCGATGAAACAGACGAGAATCGGTCTCCAGATACCTGTCGGATTCGGTTCCTCGTCGAGCGGCTGACGCAGAATTCGCATGCATTTCTCCGTGTTACCGAGACGATGCAGTAGATCGGCCAGTTTGAGACGCATGCGCTTGTCCTTCGTCGAGTTCATCACTGACTCATAGAAATTCACCGCCTGAAGGTTCGAAGGGTTTTCCAGATTTCCCTCATTCACTCCATTCTTCAGATAAATTATGAGGAATAATGAGGAGAAAGAGCGTGATGAAGGTTCAATTCCCGGGTTCAATTGCTTCCATGGCCGTGTTAAGAGGCAAAAATAAGAGGGAAAACTACTATGATTGCATATTGGAGCACTAAAACTTGTAAAGCAACCCATACAAACCGAAGGAATCGACTCAAGTTTTCGTACGCGTCCGTAACCTCCCCCAAGAATCGCTAACGCATCAGTATATCGCCCTGAATTACCCTAGGTACACCACACACCTGAACTGCTCGAACTTTTGCGTTAAAGTAGAACGCATGGCGCATCCCTGTCGTCCGGACAGCCGCTCAACACATCTGTTTTCAGCCTTTAATGCTACTGTTTCCCACGGCTGAAACCTACCTTGGAATACAGATGGCACAGCACGTACGCCTCGCCGATCTTCTCCGTCAACGCCATGTCTTTGCTCTGCATCTTCAACGCCATCTCGTACACCTCGATGGCCTTCTCGGGCTGAAAAAGCCGAGATTTCTTGAGCGATATGTCCGACTGGTGCCATGACGTCAGTTACAATGAAGATCTGGAGGCAATGCGAAGCATGTCTGAACCGGGAGTCGAACCTGTAACCGTTTATGCACTGCCGTGCTAACCACTAGGCTAGTTCGGCTACTATCCAACTTGAAAAGCGAGAAAATAGAATTTTACGTGGCCTGGCACAAAAACGCAATCGTTGTCCGCGCTCAACGCACCTAAAAGCGAAGGGCGTGGCGCATTCCGAAGACCGATCGATCGATCAATACCGACTTCTACTCATCGTAGCAGGCGTTCACATGCTTCTTTCAATACACCGCTGCGTATTTATTGTAGGATTTTCGTAGATCAATACCTCGGTTTGATGAGGCGATTTACCCCCATCATTGATCGATATTGATTTGTCGCGACAAAATCAATACCGATCGATACTACTGATTGAGACACTGACTAATCAATTTTTGCTGTCTATTGTGAAGCGAACACGCGAGTAACGGTTCCAGATGAGGCACATCTGATGCATTTCCTCCCATGATAGCTCTGTGATAGTTAAGATTTAAGCTATGCTTTTTCCTAGCAGGGAGGGGGCAGTCTGAATGTGTGCATAAACGCGTAAAGTTGTATGCAATTCCCACGACACTCTAAAATGGCTGTATTGCTCCGCTGCTCTCCATCTAAATAGGAATTCTGTACTCCCCCCCCCCCCCCCCCCTCGGCACAAGGCGCCTTATGCATATTGCAAAAATTTTCCAATTTTCTAAAATTGGAGTTCAGAGATCAATAATAACCCGTCAATAACAATTTTAAAAGTCACATGGTTTTTAAATGCTTTTATTAACTATGACGTCATTCAAGATTCAGTATCTATAGCTCTCCGCAGGCATAATGTCTGGAAAATAAGTGGGACGCACGCACAGACGCACGGACACGCCAACAGACACCTCTCATCGGATCACCTAGCAAAACCTTGGCCGAAAGTGGGTCATTTTAAAAAATTTAAAATATTTTTTATGTTTATTATATGCGAATACAAAATTTAAAATTGTAGAAACACTGAAACTACCCTGAAATAGGGAAATCTAAACACAAAAAGTACCTCTTGTACACTCATGTAGGCGTCACCAAGTAAAGCGTAGGTGGCCGGAGTCGGTGCGCTCTTGAGCAATTCCCTGAAGAAAAAAACGAAAAAAATTTAAAAAATACAAGCCACAATAGGAAAATAAAGCTCATGGGCGAAAAATATTAAAAATAGAAATAAATAGAGTAAAGAATTTTAAAATTCCCAAGAAAGTAAACCTATAGCAAACGGTGAACATCGACTTGTCGCGTTTCTCCTCCAGATAGATTTCGGCCATTTTGATCCGTGCCGCGTTGTAGTTCGGCTGGCCAGGTTGTACCTAAAAAAGGGGTCCACCAGAAGTGCAACACTAGTCCAATAGCGGGGCAGCATACCGTGTTCAGAATCGCCAGTGCTCCGTCGACGTCGCCTTTTGACACGTGCAGCTGTGCGTTCATCAACAGCAGCTGTTGCTCTTCTGGCTTGCCTTTCCACTGCTCTAGCGCTTCACTCATCACATGCTCGGCTTCGTGCTGACAATGAGATGAGGGGTTTTGTTAGTAGTCTGGATACTTGTCGTGAGTGTGGGCTACATGGAAAGGCGGGGAAGTGCATGCCATAGACAGCCAATCAAAACCGTGACCGACTGGCCGCCCTGTTCGATGCGATTTGAAGGGTCCGCTGTGTTGCCTCTACATGTAGGCCACACTGACGACTAGTTCTACTGTTGAAATGACTTCAGCTGACTTACAGACTGCTTCATCGTCTGAAGGCAGTCGATCAACTCGAGCTGGATCGCGATTCGCTGGCCATCGCCGCCTTCACGTCTCGCCAGAAGATTCGTCGACCGCTCCTTCTGCGGAAGTTTCAGACCCGTCTTCAGCAGATCGGCAGCCTTCTCGAGCTCATTCCTCTGCTGAAAACTTGCTCCACGTTTCTTTATTGTCTTGAATGGTAGGCTGCTGTGGTGACCAGCAGGACTACTCTTGACATGACATCGCCCAAAAATAGACGACCGTGACACGCCACAACGTGTCACACGGTCCCACTCAGCCGAGAGGTGTGACACGATATTATCAAGAAATAGACGACTGTGACACGACACGACGTGTCACACGGTCCCACGTAGCCGAAAGGATGTGACACGGCATCGTAAAAAATAGACGACAGTGACACGACACGACGTGCGACACGGTTCCACGCAGCCAAAAGGTTGTGACACGACATCGTAAAAAATAGACTGTGACACGACACGACGTGTCACACGGTCCCACGTAGCCGAAAGGGTGTGACACGGCATCGTAAAAAATAGACGACAGTGACACGACACGACGTGCGACACGGTTCCACGCGGCCAAAAGGTGTGACATGACATCGTCAAAAAATAGACGACCATGACACGGAACGACGTGTCACACGGTCCCACGTAGCCGAAAGGGTGTGACACGGCATCGTAAAAAATAGACGACAGTGACACGACACGACGTGCGACACGGTTCCACGCGGCCAAAAGGTGTGACATGACATCGTCAAAAAATAGACGACCATGACACGGAACGACGTGTCACACGGTCCCACGCAGCCGAAAGGGTGTGACATGACATCGTGTCACACGGTCTTCATCGTGAAAGAAGCAGTTTCATTCGACAGTGAAAATTTCTTGGCATTTCATTGTATCGACTTTTTGGAACATGTGAACTACAAACTTTCAAAGAAGGTCACAGTAATTTTTTATATCAAAGATCTGTTTCATCCTTCTTAGAGAACATCTGGTTAAATCTGGAAAACACTCGCTTCGATGGAAGAAGTTCAGATTGATTTCAAAAGGGTCTACTTTGACATGGAGACTGTATATTTCCTTTTCGACTCCGCTTTTGTACAAAACATTGGACAAATTCTCCTTCACATATTAGCAGGTAGCTGCTGGCTACTGTTTTATGCATTGGATCCGTGAAATCGATTGCAACGTTATCTAAAGATACAGTACACAACAAAGTACACAAAAGTTCCTTCGAAAGAGTTGAATCCAACTTAAAAAGACAACCGTGACACGACACGATGTGTCACATGATCCCACGCAGACGAAAGGGTGTGACATGACATCGTCAGAAAATAGACAACCGTGATACGACACGACGTGTCACAAGGTCCCACGCAGCCGAAAGGGTGTGACATGCCGTCATGTCACACGATATTCATCGTGATAAACAGTTATTTTCATTCAACGCTGTAAAAAATTTCATGGCATTTCATTGAATCCACTTTCTGGAACAGCAATTTTGTCCGTCGATTATCGATCGATTATGAATTCCAAAAAATCGGTAAAATTTCTGAAAAATTCGGCTAAATCGTTAAGCCAGATTCTAGCGGAAAACGCCGTTAAATCGTTAAAATCATTAAATTGAATTCAACCGTTAAATATACAATTTTCACGTCGAATAAAGCAGTTCTCAAATCAAATTCGACACTCTTCTAAGCCTAAGTCTAAAACTTCTGAAGTGGGGGCGAACTCTTCCAAATTGAGGTGACCTTCAGGCAGGTTAGGCCACAGACTCACTGAGAGGGTTAGTTTAACTTTTGGTTAAGGAAAAAATTGGTATAAGTTTCTTCGAAATTTTTTAGTTTATCTGCCGCAATATGTGCAATAATTTAAAAAAATATTTTTAGAAAAAATATTAAATTAAAATTTGTCCTAAAACACCACAGCATATAACGTATTAAAAGATCTCGCCATGCACTCGAAAAACTCGCCACGATTTTGATTTGCTTGATAGTGTAAATGGCACTTTTGTTAAACGAACCATCAAAGTGAGGATATGTGTGTTCTTTACAGTTGTCTTGGTTTTATCTTTAATCGATCTCTAACTCCATGCATCAGAAATTACCGGTATTTCCCGTTAAAATCTCGCTTAACGATTCAACGGAATGATTCAGAAATTTAAATTTTAATAATTAATTAGAAATTTAAATTTGAATTAATTTTTTTTTCAGAAATTCAATTCTCTGAATTCGCAATCGATTGACAATCTGTCGACAAAATTGCTGTTCTCTATCTAGTAATATACCATTTTCACGTTGAATTGGACACTTCTCAAATCAGATTGGCTATCTATCACTCATAACTCTCATCATCAATCAATCAAAGTAGCTTGAAAGAGTGTTCAATTTGATTTCAAAAATGTCCAGTTCGAGGTGAAAATGCTATATTGCTAGATAGAGACCCAGAAAATTTTGAACAAGTTACTTGCAAGCTGCATGCGGGTCAGAGATTGCCTCAAACTAGTCATTCGTAAGTTACTGCAAGCTAGCAGAAAAGTCGCAAGTAAGTTACACGAAGAGCCTAGGAGATAAAACTAAAGGCTCTAAGGCAATAAACTGAATCGAAAAGCCGTTTAGGGCTTTTTTGACTGCGCAAGAAAACGCTGCACACAACAAATAGATAGTTCAAAATAACGCCAACTACACTACTGTTAACAGTAAGCGTTATAGTACTCAATCTGAGAATAAGGAACGAACCGAAATGAAGTAGCGTCAAGACCATACAGCCTTCAACTACGCAAACAATGAATTGCACCAACCATTGGGTTGATTAAGTTTTAATGTCTTACACGAAGTTGCCTCGTAAACTAGTTTGCTTCTGGTTATGCCGCTGCCAGTGAGTCAGAGTGGAGTGCCCCCCCCCCCCCGTGAGGATATAGGATAGGATATCCGTTCTATTACTATAGCTCTGGCTAACAAGTAAAACACAATCATTAACTGTATTGAAACGATTTTCACCCATCACTCCTTTCGGGAAGTCTATAAAGATGGGTCCACAGATTCATCTCTGAAAAATCCGGCGATTTCACTCAACAACAAAGAAAACGGTAAGTAATTATACATAGACTTTATATATAGCGGGACATAGATAAAAACTCCAGCTGGACATAATACAAACCTACTTTGGCCGCGTAAAACTGCCAAAGTGAAACAAAAACGAGGTGAACTTCCTCCCTAGACTTGGATCCCCTTCTTTTTAGGAAAAGGCTGTGAGATGCTTTCTACCAATTAGAAAATGGATTTACAAATGCAAACAGCCAAAAGAGATGAGGAAAGAAACAAGGAAGATGACAGAAAGAATGGCAAGACTGTCCGGCTCGGTAGAGCAGCTCCGATTTCGAAACATATACCATACGACCGCGTGCGCGTGTGAGGACGCTACCGAATGACCGCGTGCGCGCGTGATGACGCAACGTACTGCAGTGCAAGCTTGCAATACAGTTAGTTGCGTGCAAATTTAAAATTCCTGTGTTCAAGCTTGCAAGTTAGTTAACCGCGAGCGATAAGTCGCAAGTAACTTGCTTTCGAGGTCTAAAGGCGCAAGTAACTTGTTTTGGAGTTCATAAGGCGCAAGTAACTTGTCCAAAATTTTCTGAGAAACAGCAATTTTGTCGATGAATTGGCGATCGATTGCAAATTCCAAACAATCCGTTAAATTGCTGAAACATTCCGTTGAACCGTTAGGCCAGTTTTTAGCGGAAAATGCCGCTAATTCGTTAAAAACGTGAAATCCTTAAGCGTTAAATATACACCACTGATACCGGCCACATGTCTCTACAGATCATATCGTGACGATGGGAAGTATAAACAAGGCATAGTCACTAACCTTATGCACTTTGGCCTTAATCAGATGAAACAACGAGCTGTCGCGCACGGAGAAGTTGAAGCTAAGGCCGGTGTTCAGGCAGCTGTCCGCGTCGGCCACGTGTCCTTTCATCAGTTTTATCTAGAAATCGGAAGAATAACAAGGGTTTGAGCACGACGCATAGGCTACCGTACCTCAGCTCTGAGCAAGTAGGCGTCGGCTATAGTGTCATTCTTCTGAAGGCATTCCTCAATCATTCGATCCGCTGCGTCCCAGTCCGAGTGCAGAAAGAGGCAGCGGGCCAGGATGAAGTACGCCTGGCTCAATCCTATAAGATAGAGCTCTACTAAACTGACCCGGAGGGAACTCCCGTTGCATAAGAACTGAACCAGAATCGGTTCGATCAGCCAAAGACGCTTGCTGCAGACTGCGCCGTGTGCCTTGGGACCTTTCATGATCAAAAGCCAGGGCATGCTACCGTACCTGGGCTGTTGTCGACGACAATTTTCAATATCCGTTCCGTGGTCTTTAAAGACTCGTCTGGTGATTTTAGCGGCTGAAAAATACAGAAAAACATGCCAGGAAAATTCAAAAAATCTTAAAAATCGGTTAATAGTTTCAAGAAAAGGAGCTGAACTAACCACAAGTGGAGCGTAGTCCATCAGCTGATACACGAGGCCCATTAGGAAGTCCGCATCGAGTGCCCGAAGATACTCCACACCGAATGGAATCCCCTGGAAAATACCAGGTTGGTGGCACGCTACGAGCGCTCTTGAGTGTTACGCCACATACTCTACTTCCTGCTTAGGAATAGATGACTGCAAGCGAAAAGGTGGATGGGAGCTTCATAGCCATAAACCTTAGAGCCTGCTCATAGTCAGTGAGAGCGCCTGAGTCACCCATGCACAGTATAGGAATCGATTTAGTGCTGATCGCCTAATTTCAAACTCCCGCGCGCTGCCGCATCCGTGCGGGGACCCGTTGAGGCGCTCTTTAGGTCCGGTCTACCCGCGCACGCTATCGATCCGCGCGAGTTGCTGCGCGCCACCCCTCGCCGGGCTCAGTTCTTACTTCGTCGTTGCCTAAGGCGCCTTTTATACTTGCGCCGCAGCGCGGCGCGGCGTGATGGTCGGCATGGCTATCGGCGAGGCGGCGCCGCATCGCTTTTATACTCCGCCGCCGCAAAACATCACATTTGACGGAATTTTGGGTTACGGTATTTGGCGAATCGCGGCGCGGCGCGATCAGCCGCGGCAGACTCAGCGTGGGGTGGGAGATTTCACCTCTTCGACCAAACTTCTCCTATTGGGAAGGAGGGGGGGGGGGGGGGGGGTTTAGGGTGCTGGTCACGAATCTGACATCGTTTTTTGAAGTTACGGGCGATTACGGTAGGTTCGGTTGATTAGGGAGTTTGGGCGAAATCGGTGACCATGACCTTAGCCGGTACCTTCTGTAACCTAGGAACAGAATAGAGATCTGTAGACATTCACGAAGCTTAATATATCACGCTAAGGATATGCTTAGTGCACAGTGACCCTAGAATGGCCATATGAGAAAGAATTTTGAGTGATTCTCAACGATGAGTACCTTCCAGCAGTTTTACTTTTGGACCCGCACATGTCGCAAAATAAAGAGTGGTTTAGTGCCGCTTGCATTGCAGGGGATTCGACTCAGTACCACACTCACCAGTTTCAACCGTAGGTTGAGCGAACGACTCCAGGCTTAAGAGAGGATTCGTCGCTCCCACAGAATCCCACGACAAACATTGACAAGATGCATTGCGCTGATCAGCCAGACGAATCCTTCCTGTTTCGCTCCCTCAATGACTCATGGGCCGTTTCCGTAGCACAGGCCAAAGTGCGCAGAAGCTCGTGGCCGCGCGTCGCTGACGCTCCCCTTTCTAACTGCAATCGCGCAGCGGCGCGACTGGCCGCGCCGCTCCCCAAATTGACGCGCCGCGCCGCGGCGGGAGTATAAAAGGCGCCTAAAGCCCCTTTCATACTCGTCCAAGGGGCGGCGGCGGCGGCGGCGGCCCAATGGTTTAGCATAGGAAGGCGGCGGCGATGACGTGCCCGAGCGGCGGCCACGGCGGTGGAGGGGTTTTCATACTGGCAGCGGCGACGTCGCCGCGGCCACGCCCCGCCACGCCCCTGGCGGCGCCGCCGCCGGGGCCGCTGCCCGAGATGGCTGGGGCCATTTCGGGCGGCGGCCACGAGGGGCAGCGAGAGCGGCGGCACATCGAGACGTGGAGTGTGCTGTCCTGTGTGCGCGCTGCGGACAACGCTCAGCCTCCACGTCAGGCAAGGGAATTGTCATCAAAAGTGAACTCGCGTCTAAGGTTTTCCTTACATTTTCGATGTTTCACGCGTTCGTTGCTTGTTTGTATGTCTCTCTCTTGTTTCCTCCTCTCTTTACGCTCCTCTACCTTCGTTTTACCATTTGTTCTTTCGTATTTTGTTCTTCCTTTCCCAGTTTCGAGTGTTTCAGGTCTCACCGTTCCACTTTGGGCGTCAGCTGTGTTGATCCAGCAGTTCTTCGACTTCGACTACTTCGAGCTATTTTCTACTGCCCAATTCCTTGTCACAGCTAGCATTCTATTCTATTCTGCGACCTACCCTGCCTACTTATTCATCATTGTTCTCAGGTAAGTTGCATTTGTTCGCCCTCCACTAGAATTTTCTCCTTGTTGTTGATGTTACTGTTTTAATAAGCCCATTTTCGAGAAGCCAGTATGGGGTGGATCTGAGGCAGAACTTTTTAAGATTCTGACCCATTTCTTCCTGGTACTGGTCTTCTCACCTCGGGCTCACTACCGTTTAGAAGTGATGGTGAAAGTCGAGTGGGGGGGGGGGCTCACATTTCTTAGGTTTATCGTACTCTTATCCTATTTTCTCTTACTTAGGTATTATTTTTAGTTTCCAGGGGATCTGAAGGTAGTATGTGTTATTCAAAAGTTCAATGTGGATATTTCTCTAAACACCCAAGAGATGCTTTCTACAAATCTAATCGGGGGGGGGGGCTGCATTTGTGGCTTCGTATCAGTAATAGCGGATAACGAAATTTTGAAACAAGGATAAAGGAGAACGGATAATCTTGCCCAAAAATTTTCTGGTTAACGAACAAACAACAAAAATAAATGGGGTTTTGAATTGCTCTAATTCCAACAGCGAATCAGGAATTCAAGTACTCTTAAATTATACGCCATTTCTAGCCACTTCATTAGTGCTTTTGAAACATTTGAAACACAGCGCTTTCACCGCAGTAGTGACGCTCCGTGGGAATTTGGGGACCAACAAAACTACATACTTCTCCGGGGTCGGTGAATTACCACATAGCTTATCGGGAGGAGCAGTAGCAAGACCATCAAGCTGTGAAGCCAAGACTATTTTGCAACTACTCTAGTTGGGTGAGTCGGACATAACCGCATTCTTCAATATCTCTAGAGGATAGAGAGGGCTTGAGAAATTACTGCTCCAAGGATTATTTCATATTAAATTTCACAATTTGCAGTTTGTAATTTACAAAGCTTGAGTGAAAATGAGGCGAACGATGCGCGAAGCAACTTAGCGGACAGTATTGAAGCAGTAAAAAGGCACCCTTGAAGGGAGACAAATGGAAGATCCATTCACTCCTTACTCACTCACATTTGTCTTCATCCCACAGCAACTTACCCGGCACCATGTACATCCACAGGGTCGGTTGGTCGTCATTCGCCTACTTTTCTTTCCAGTTTCTCAATTAAAGCTGCCGCAAACTATACTGATCCTTGAGTGAGTAATTTCTTCGACGCCTCTTGACTCTCCCCTGCTATGAGAAAGCCGGTTGCGCCGAAACCTCGGCAAAATGAAGTCTGCATAACAATGGTTCCACAACTTGACGAGAGCGACTACTGTTGTTTGACGCTCATTACAAGGCCCAAGATCATCGAACGTGGAATTATCTGGTGTTGGTAAACACTGCATAGCTTTCTATCAGCTAGCCGCTGCAGGCCATTACATGGGCAAACCCATATCCTAAGAGTTATGAAATCCGTAAGGGTAGAAGTATAGAGAGCACCGCGCATCCACAAAATGTAGTGGTTTCCTGTATAATAGGCCGGTTTTATTAGAAAGGTCACTAATCAGAATCAACCTGCGTGTATTCTAACATCCGTGATTAATTCAGAGTAGTTTAAACGCTCCACTGAGAATACTAAGAACATTAAGATCGGAGAACATCAATGAAATGAATATCATTACGAACACATCACCATTATCAGCTGGAATGGGACAGAAAATGCTTCTATAGAACCGTTTCTGTAAAAAAAATACTCCAAATAATTACAGGACCGGTTCGGTGAATTAGTAATATACTTGCCTGGGGACGGCAAAACACAGACGACAGAATCAAACACACCGTAGTGGAACCACAAATGACAGTACACTCTAGGGTGTGCCAGGCCGTCAATTTATTTGTGTCACTGTGTGTAATCCGAAACTGGGTTGTGAGGCATTGGCTGGTGCTGTTGAGATTTTCAAGGTATCACCGTCTTGCAAACCCGATGGTATGGAACCTGACTATTATGCGCTTTTGACTTGTAACCCATTTCATCAACGGGATTATTAATCAGTACGAGAATTGGGGCACGTGATAGCGCAGCTAGAGGCGCTGGCTATCGTCCGCACCCGAATCTGGTTCTCGGTTTGGATTTCCCGTCTAGGTCAACTATGCCTTCCATCCTTCCAGGGCCAGTAAATTGGTGCCAGACCTGTCTGGTAGGCATAAATCACGGAATTACGCATCGGCTGTCCTCTCCGAGGACAGTACGCGTTGCGGAAATGCTTTGCCGTGAAGCAGTACGTATCTCTGGACATTCAGAAGGATCTCTTCCATTGAAGGCAAGTACTGCTTTGCCCCATTGCGAGGCCGCTGCGCGCACGCGCGCGCCAAACGCAAGTAGCGCTGGCGGCGGCGGCCGCCACCCCTAGGCGGCGAGAACGGACACCGCCCCTCCACCTGCCGCTGAAGCGGCGGCCGCCGCCGCCGCCGCCCCTGGGAGAGTATGAAAGGGGCTTAAGGCGCCTTTTATACTTGCGCCGCTGCGCGGCGCGGCGTGATGATTGACATAGCTATCGATTTTTCACGCCGCGAGGCGGTGCCGCATCGCTTTTATACTCCGCCGCCGCAAAACACCACACTTGACGGAATTTTGGGTTACGGTATTCTGCGAATCGCGCCGCTGAGGGGAAGGGCGCGGCGCGGCGCGATCAGCCGCGGCAGACTTTTCTCCCACTTCTTTTCTCGTGGGGTGTGAGATTCACCACCGAGGTGAATCATTTTGCTATGTCTTCCTTGTTTTGGCTCATCAACTAACAAAACAAAGAAGGTGTAGCAAAATTATGGCACTATTGTACTTTCAGGATCCAGCGGTCGATGAGAGGTCGAAAAGGTTTTTTGACCAAACTTCTCCCGCGGGGAGGGGGGGGGGGGGGGTTATTTAGGGTGCTGATCACGAATCTGACATCCGTTTTCAGTAACCATTACCTCAGTCACCCGTACCTTTCGTAGCCTAGGAAGGGATCTGTAGACATTCACGAAGTTTCACCTACTACGCTAAAGGTATGATCAGTGAACAATGGCCCCGGAATGACAATATGAGAAAGAATTCTGAGCGATTCTCGACAATGAGTACCTTCCAGCAGCTTTACTTTTGAGCCCGCACATGTTGCAAAATAAAGAGTCGTTTTGTGCAATTTGCATTGCAGGGGACTCGACTCAATACCACACTCACCAATTGAATAGTAGGTTAAGCAGACGACTTCGACCCCAGCTTTAAGAGAGGATTCGTCGTTCCCCACAGGAATCCCACCACTAACATTAGCCAGATGCATTCCGCTGATCGACCAGACGAATCCTTCCTGTTTTGGTTCTTCCCTGACTCATGGACCGTCTCCTCCATCGTCCTTTATGGCGCAGGAACATAGTACGTAGACAATGGTTGCCGCGCGTCGCTGACGCTCCCCTTTCTAACTACAATCGCGCAACGGCGCGTCAAATTCGGGCGCGGCGCGACTGGCCGCGCCGCGTCCCGAATTGACGCGCCGCTGTGCGGCGGGAGTATAAAAGGCGCATAAAGCAGCTGCGCGGCCGCAGTTCCGAGACACCGACTTCTCTCCAAACCATTTCCGGGGATCTTCGAGCGGAGCCTTGCCACTCCCTCGACTTCAATGCAGCCGGCTACACTACAGTAAGGCGGCGAACCCCGAAAGGAGCTAGCCTGGGCCTTGAATAGGCAGTGCAGCCTAACATCAGCTGGAACGGCCCTATTATCGACTTGCGTATTCGACTCACGGCGTCTTGTGTATTCTGGATATTGTGCTCTGCTGTTATTTGTAGGTGCTAAATCGTGGGGTACTACTCTGTGCAGTTTAGGCGCTGTTCGTACTTTGCGACGGCAGCGACAAGACCGACGAGAGCGACCGCAGCGCCCGGAAAGTATGAACACCTGACGGAAGGGACAAGGGCGACTGGAGCAACTCATACAGTACGTAAATAATTACGTACTGGGACTGTTTATCTGTTGCCCCACTCGTTCCTGTCGCACTCGTTGCCGGCGTGAAGTATGAACAGGCGACAGCAGCGACGAGAGCGACAGCGATGGTGCTCGTGTATGAACAGATTTCGGCGGCGATCGCCCGGTTTCAATCGATTTGCAGGTTTTGAACGTACAGCGAGTCGCCCTCTTTGTGAAGTATGAACAGGAGCTTAGGCGCAAGAATGTGATGAGTCCTTATACTTTGTGTTTTGGCTCGCAAGTACAAGTGCGAGGGCAGTTGGCGATGATGGTTGGTATGTCGGTTGCTGTTGTTGTTGGTTGTCCATGATGGGTTTGTCTCTCGTTCAGTGCAGTCGGCATCACCACCTCACGCTCATTTTTCCCACGGCTGGCATGTGGCACGAGCGTGCTTCAATCCAGATGGGCTCTCCAGTGCAGGGGATCAGAAGTATTAGGTTGGAAAAAAAGTCCCTTCACACTTCGAAAAATTTTTTACCGTTCTCCTTGTAAACGCACTAGCCAATATTGATAGCTGATTTTGTAATCCTATCACACTTGTCTTCCGTTCGCACACGGACATAGGTCAAGACCCTTTTTGTATTTCATTATCTACAGATTCTTCCGGACTCAATGCCAGATCTAGTTCATGGCCATTTTCGGCACGGCATCCTTCATGAATTCATTAAAGGATCTACAGCACGTCAGGCAGCCGACCAAATTAACCATATATATGGCTTGGGATCTACTACTCATCCCGCCTGTTATGAGTGGTTCGTAAAGTTTTTAAAGGGAGATTATTCACTCGAGGACAAATCAAGGTCAGGAAGGCCAACTGGATTGGACGACACTGAACTACTCCACCTTCTTCGTACCGATAGTAGGCAGACGACACGTCAACTGGAAGAGAAGCTCGAAGTGGCTCATAGGGCAGTGGGAATCCATCTGAAGAATCTTGGCTTTGCATGGAAATTTGGAGCTTGGATTCCACATGCCCTCTCAGACACTCAGAAAGGTCAACGGCTCTCCATCGCTGCTTCTCTTCTGTCCAGATACGAGAGGAGATCGTTTCTGCCGCGGATTGTGACAGGCGATGAGTCCTGGGTTCTGTATGCCAACTTCCGAAGAAAAAGGCAATGGGTACAAAAGGGAGAGAACCCTAAGCCTGATCTCAAGCCCAGCGTTCACGAAAGGAAGATTCTCTTGAGTGTTTGGTGGATATCAGAGGAGCGATTTACTGGGAAACTCTCAGAAGTGGAGAGACACTTACTGCTGTCACATACAGTGGCCAACTCCACAAAGTCGCCGCCGCTCTCCAAGAAAAGAGGCCTGAGAAGTCAAAGATGACGATCCTGTATGACAGTGCAAAACCACATCTTGCAAGACTCCCAAGAGAAACAATGAAGGAGCTGGGCTGGGAGGTAATGCCGCATCCACCGTATAGCCCTGACCTCGCCCCTACCGGCCACCATCTCTTCCGTGCTCTTAAGAAGAAATTGGAGAGAAATTTTTTGAAACGGACGAAGACCTCAAAAATTAGATTCAGCGATGGTTCGACTCCAAAACTGCAGTCTTTTACGCGAGAGGAATTAGAAAAATTACCCACCCTTTGGAGAAGTGTAGTGAAATAAAATGGAGTTTATCTCAATTGATTTGACATTGTAGTTGTAAAGTAATAAATCTTTGAAAAAAATGAAAAGACTTTTTTCCAACCTAATATCAACGTGTGGCCCCCATCTACCGGAGAGGGGCGTGGCCTATTTACATCACGTGGCACTTCCTTCCCCCGGAATTTCGGGCTCCACGGTTGCCTCGCCTACAGGGCGAATGAGGGACTCTGTTCAACAGCACATGTTCCCCCGCGAGCGGGGTCACCGATTCGCAACACTTCAGCGTAGCTAGTAGCACGACTTCTGCCAGTGCGCCAGATTCCACAATAAAAAATACCTGTATTTTATCAAAGTGGACAATTATGGCATCGTTGATGAATTGAATGAATTGCTCGTAGGAGTTCTTCTTGTATTTGGCTATGACGGCCTCGGCGAAGTGGTAGATCTGAAGAAAAAAGATACGGACTAGCAATCCACGTCGACAAATTAATTACCGAAAGTGGTTTTCAGATGATTTTTCCACAATTTATGTTGCAAACGATCATTTGCCATTAGAAACTCATAAATCGCCTTAAAAATCTTAACGATCTTGTCGAGAAACGTATGAAGAATAGCATTTTTAAAGCGAACACCTTCAGAAACGTCCACATACCGCGTAGCCTGTGATGGTGGGATTAGCCTCCTTCATGAAAGTGAGTTGAGCTGATGCATCGTCGACTTTGCCGTTCATTAGATTCGAAAGAGTCACACCTTGAAGATCGGACATTACGATTGGTCGACCGAACGAGGTCTACATATCGATTTACCCCAATCGATTTCAATCAATAATCGATTCCTATGATTTGCACGAGCAACTATTCGGCTTCTGTCATCATTGAAGATCGGACATTACGATTGGTCGACCGAACGAGGTCTACATATCGATTTACCCCAATCGATTTCAATCAATAATCGATTCCTATGATTTGCACGAGCAACTATTCGGCTTCTGTCATCATCGACTATGAACGTGATTATAAGAAACGTGCGGGATGTTGAAAATTCGGGTACTAGTCGTTAATGTGGCCTGCACGGGGCGGGGGAACGCATCAGGAGATGACAACCAATTAGAGCGCGGATCAGTTACGCGTAAGCCAATAAGCTAGAAGAACACACGTGTCCTTCAGTTATCGACCAGTATATCTTGCACGAGAGACTCATTCGCTGTCGTCTTCGACTATGAACATGCCGTTAGCGTGGGATGTTGAAAATTCGGGTACTTGTCGTTAATCTGGCCCACATAATGAGGCTGGAAGACCACAAAAAATCAGAGCACCGGCAAAACACGCGCCAGCCAATCAGGGAACAGACCACACTTTCGGCTAGGCAACACGCTCGGTCAGTGCATCCGATTGGTCCAGTGCGCCCCTCCTCTTCATGTGGGCCACATTAACGACCAGGTGTAAAAGCCTTACAGAAATCGCTCAAATTTGAACGCCGTCTTCGGCTATGTCAGCTAACGTCGTCGCGGAGCGTCACTTCAAAATCTAAATTCGCTGTAAATTCACGGAACCCACCCAGTGCAGCGTATGGATCATCGCTGTCCATCGTCATCAGCTCCTTCACTTTGGCAGCTGCTTCTTTGACGTCTTCTAGCGATATGGCCACTCGAAGCTCGTCCACCACGTAGATGGAGCGACGAGCTTTCTTGTTGGCTCGAGCGAGTAGATCTCTGGAAAGGATTGGGCAGCGTAGGGCGCAGCAGATTATATTTCAGTAACAGCGTAGGGCGCGATCAGTCACTAAT
The DNA here is from genome assembly GCA_947359475.1 of Heligmosomoides polygyrus bakeri. Lineage (NCBI taxonomy): Eukaryota > Metazoa > Nematoda > Chromadorea > Rhabditida > Heligmosomidae > Heligmosomoides > Heligmosomoides polygyrus. The sequence goes on from OX375867.1 coordinate 7,360,274, forward strand.
ATCGATTAGACCGCGCTCCCAATCGATATGGGCTCTTATCACACTGCCGCGACGCGCGGCGACTCAAGTATAAACTTCAGCTAATGATTTTTGAGCAATTTGCGATTTTTTTTTCTTTAAAGGTCCATCGTTACAGAATTCGTCTACGAGAGAACTAGCTAGACTTCGACAATAGACTCCAAAATTATTTTGACACAAAAAAGAAACTCCTTAAGTGTTCAGAGGTGATTAAGCCTAAAAATAAAAGAAAAAATATAAAAATAAAAAACAACAAAATTATCATTGGTCGACTAAGCCCGATTCTGGAAATCTTAGGAATAATTTTAAAAAACGCTAATGAAAATTAAATTTTACTCTATGATACCTGGCATAGGCGAGTACGGAACGGTTTCGACCAGCTATCCTGTAGAGACTGTTGGCGATAAACCCGAAGAGGGCATGATTCTCACTTTCGGCACCGTCCAAAGCTGCCTGAAAATCGTCAGTCACCTTGATGAAAATGGTCCAGCAATCTTTTGGCAAGAAATAGGAGACTTAGGGCAACAGACTGAAGTTGTTAGGGCACTCGAATAGTCAAGAAACCGTCACAGGATAGAAGGAAGCAGGTGTTTTCATGACAGGACAAATGGCTGCACGAAGACCACATATGAGGCTATCGCAGATCAATGAGATCAAGGTAGGAAGGAGGACGTGAACGATGGACTCAGGGGGCCTAGGACTACGTGCTCATTCGTCTTCTGACGGCCGTCTCCCTTTATCACAATCAGACATTGCCTTCAGCTTCCTCAGAAAATTTGCCGCCTCAATTCCGATTGGAGTAGGTTTAACAAAGATCAGTGAAGTCAACTTACATGCGAGGCCCTTCTGCTGGCCAGCAATTTGACGCGGACGAATGGACAGATGGACGGACAGGGAAAGGCGGAGCTATTAGCCTTTCATATACAGGGTGTCTCAAAAAAAAATTACACACCGTTTGAACGGTGATAACTTTGTTCATAGTAAAGCTACTGAAAAGGTTAAGGGCTCATATGAAAATTTAAGAAAATGGAAATTTTCTGACATACGAGCGGTATGGAACGTGCCATGCACTTGTCTGAAATGTTGCGTTTTACACTCGATTGATTATTTCGCTCAAATACTTGTTATAATTTCTTCACAAAGTGACCGTTTCGATTGATTTGTGATTATTTTAGAGTTTAAAACTTAATTACTTGCGAAAAATGGAGGGTGTAAAAATATAAGGTCACTATATGAAGGTTGTAACATTGTTGCTAATAAAGCATTTGGAGATATTTGAGACACACATGAAAGCGCAGGACGACGGGATTGCTGTGGCGTGCAAACAGTAAAGATTGCGCCATGCTCCTGCCTGAAATTTTGCATTCCAGATTCGTTTGATTGTGCATGGGCTGAATGCTTGTTATAATCATGTTGCTACTTGGTCACATTAACCTGTGCTGTGCTTCTTTTATCGTTTTGCGTCGTCTTGTAGCTGCATTTTTGCCGATTAGCCTCTCCATTCAGCTTGAATGCTGCTTCATCAGTCCACAGAATGCGTCTTGTAAAATGCGGCTCCTACTCACATTTAAATCGTGCAATCAATAAACTCTCATGTAACGTGCCTTTCACGAGGTTGTCAAGTTCAAAACCTTGAAAGAAGCACAGCACAGGTTAATGTGACCAAGTAGCAACAAGATTGTAACAAGCATTCAGCCCATGCACAATCAAACGAATCTGGAATGCAAAGTTTCAGGCAGGAGCATGGCGCAATCTTTACTGTTTGCACGCCACAGCAATCCCGTCGCCCTGCGCTTTCATGTGTGTCTCAAATATCTCCAAATGCTTTATTAGCAACAATGTTACAACCTTCACCTTATATTTTTACACCCTCCATTTTTCGCAAGTAATTAAGTTTTAAACTCTAAAATAATCACAAATCAATCGAAACGGTCACTTTGTGAAGAAATTATAACAAGTATTTGAGCGAAACAATCAATCGAGTGTAAAACGCAACATTTCAGACGAGTGCATGGCACGTTCCATACCGCTCGTATGTCAGAAAATTTCCGTTTTCTTATGCGTTCATACGAGCCCCTAACTTCTCCAGTAGCTTTACTATGAAGAACGTTATCACCTTTCAAACAGTGTACACATTTTTTAAGACACCCTGTAGAGTAGGGGTATTTATAATATATCTATAATAATCGGAAGTGCGTACAGCGCAGTTGGAGGAGGTGCCAGCTGTCGCTTGTAGCCGATACGAGGTTTTTGGTTCGAGTTTCCTGCGCAGACAAGTCTTTTTCATCTCTCCGGGGTTGGTAAATTAGTACCAGTCTGCCTGTGAAGGATAGCACACTGATTTATTGATCGGCTTGCCACCGAAAATCATTGCGTAGTCCAAATACGCATTCAAATCGCCTGCGCGACACCCCGTAGAAGTAGAATGGGTGGCGCATCCCAAAAAGAATTGAGTTACTTCGTCCTTTATCATTATCCTTATCTGATCGTAAGATGTCCGTCTAGTTGAAAATTTAAGTCCCTTCAGTCCCTTCAGTATCCAGTTCTGAATAAAAATCGATAATATCGATCGATATTGATTGGTCACTTGATACTGTCTACATGCAGTGAGGCCTATTCGCTTCCGGCCATCATATTTCCATGATGTCGTAGATCAATGAAGATGGTGTCGAGAAGTGAAGCCCTGACGCTGGCCAGTAATACTGCGTGGACGCACGAAGGGATGTACGGACGGATAGAAAAAGGGTCGGACAGAGCTGAGAGCACTGCATGTGCGCGCCGAAGAACACTTGGAGGGCAAGCAAAGATCGAGGGTTTCAACTGCACTGGGTGGCCACAGGGTCAACGCCCATAACGGAGAGGACTTCGGGGTCACATTAGACATCTCAGCGTGTGAGTCCCAAACGTCGGCGCGATGAGGCCTTGAGGCATTCTGAATACAGGCTGCTGAGCCAAAAATCAACCGGAAGGGGGAGTGCCTATAAATAACCCGGGAGCTCAAGCCGTACCTCCTGCAGGCATTCTAGTCGGGTACAGTCTCCCCTGGTACCTTCGCGAGCCCTTCTGCCGTGTTCGCCTTGCGAACCCTGGTTAGTGAGGTCGATTGCTGTCTCTTCTCATCTTGTGTACGTCTAATTAGTCTAAAAATCCAGTAGGGCTGAGGAGACGTCTGATCGAGTGGTCACACTTTGGTTTATCTCCTTTCAGGCTCTGAAGAAGGCGATCCCGCCGAAACGAAGAGCAACTACGAACTAATCATCGGTTTTTAGAAGGTCGCACATGGCAACTACTCAGTGTAGTAGAATGTTGGATAGCAAGCAGACTATTTAGTGGAGACCTTAAGAGCCCGGCTGCAAAGTCATGGCGCACTCTGGCCCTAGGCCAACCGTCAGCAGAGTTATTACAGCTGAACTGCACTCACCTGCAGCTCATTGAGAGCCTGTTCGAGCTTGATGCCACTCGAGCAGATGGTGTGCACTGCCAGAAGGAAGAGTATGAAGACGTTGTCGGACTAAAACCATCGTATGAATCGATATAAGAAGTGTGGTTCACCTCGGAGATTCGCTTTTTTCAGAGCTTTTAGTATTTAGCGGGTTGTTGCCACGAGTACGTGCGGAAGAGCACAGTACCTGGCCTATGTTATATTTCGGCGACGCTGTTGTCGGCGACGCCGCCGAAGTATAACATAGGCCTTAGGCAGGGTTTATACTTCCGTCGCGAAACGGCGCGCCCGTTATAAAAGTTATCAATATCGATCGCATGCACCTCCCAATCGATACTGGTCGGTTTAAGCACACCGCGACGTCCGGTGGTATAAATCCTACCTAAAGCATGCCGTACACACAGGGGCAACAACTCGAGAAGTACCTTTTTCAAAGCTCCTTCTTGAGATTGCTGCGAAGCAGTTCAAGAGCACTATCGTTCCCTATCTGTTATATTTTTTATTTTTATTTATTTTTTATTAATCACTGTTATAACCTTTCCTATTGATATGATATCTGTATTTTAGAATGGTCCTAGTGTCAAATGGTTTTCAATGTTTATTTATTGTGGAAAACCTGCTAAAATAATTTCAGTAAAGTAAATTTTAATAGCAAAATTATTCTAAAAATAATTTAAAATTATCACAGAACTCTTTTCTCACCATACTGGTTGCCTGCCATTTCTATTTCTATTCCATATCTTTACTCTTTTTTATTCAAATGGTTTTAAAACAGATTTTGGTGCTAGTCGTCAATGTGTCCTACACGGGGAGACGTGGAAACACCAACCAATCGCAGTCAATCAGATCATCGATCGTACCGGGGTTGCAGGTCCATTTGATGCCATCTTATTGGTCCGTTGAGTCCCCTCTTCCTCATGTAGGCCACATTAACGACCAGTACCGTCGGGCCTTCTTTCATTCCCCAAATTTACGCCAGAGCTCAACGACCATGACCAAACTCACCTCCACTATGTTCGAGTTCTGAATAGCCTGCAAGGCGTTGTTCCATTCCTTCGCGAGAAGACACGCTCTCGTCGCTTCGATGTGGAACGGCAGGTGACTGAACGACACCGTGAGAGCATCCTGGAAGACAATAGGATAAGGCTCAAATAACGTACAGGTTGCTACATATGAAACGCTAATAGCCCCGCTGTCCCTTTGTCCTCCCGTCTGTCCGTCTGTCTGTTCATTCGTCTGCGCGAAAATACTTGCCAATGGAAGGGCTTCACAACTCGAAGATCACCACGTGAATAAATATGCTTGTCCGCAGCGAAATGGCTTCACAACTAGTAAGCACCATCAGACGACCAATCAATACCAATCGATATTATCGTTTTCGCCAAGAACTCCCGTCTATACGTCTGTCTGCTCATTCGTGCGCGCAGAATTAGTTGCCAGTGGAAGGACATCACAATTCGTCGAAGGCCATCACGTGAATATGTTTGCCAAGAGCCTATGAAATCAGCTGAATCAAACAACCAATCAATACCAATCGATATTATTGATTTTTGTCGAGAACTAGCTGCTGAGAGGAATGAAGAAGTACAAAATTTCGCCAAAACAACAAAAACACGGAGAGTGTTGGATTACGAGGAAAGCATTTTGTGCACTAATCACGTACTTGCGCACTGGTCGATAGATCCACCCACTATATAATGCATGGCGCATTACGGACAGGGATTAATTAAGTGTGTCAGAATTTTTTTGACACACTTTGCGACACTTGCAAAAAATTTGTTACACCCTTTGCGACATGTACAAGAACTTTGTGACATGATTGTGACACGTGCCAAAAATGTATGACACGCTCTATGACACGTGTCAAAAATTTGTGACAGCTCCTAAAGCTTATCGTTACTGAAAACCCTGTAGCTCTGATATTTGTTCATTGATATCTAAACACCCTTTAATTTCACCTAATGAAACAAATTTTGAAGAGCTAGCGTGGGGTATTCCTACCTTGGAGACAGCCTTCATGTCGTTGGCCAGCTGTCGTGACATGTACACGGCCATCTTTCCGACGTAGCCGTCCAAGTAGCGCTGTTCGACTGCTCGGTCGAACATCTCCAATGTGGACTTCTGATCTCGTCCGAGTAGCAGATCGGTCCATCCGCACAGACAAGAGATCTGAATTATAACAAATTGAGTTAGATTTACCACAAATTTCCTAAAAAAAATTAAAACTGCTGCTCAATAATTCTACAAAAACCAGAAATATCTCACCATAGGGTCCTGAGGAACGACCTTGACGAGTTTCTCCAAAATTGGCTTCGCCTTGGTGTAGTCCTTCTGGAAGAAGAGCGCTTCAGCAGCCGAAAACAGCCCCATCACCGGCGCATCTCGCAGAGACGACATCGCCGTCTCGATCTCGAGTAGCGACTGTCTGTCTGAAACTGGTGAATGTCATGACTATTTCATATCTTTGAAGGCATTTCTGAACAGAAAATCAATAACACCAATCAATGTTAATCGACCAATCGATACTTGTCATTAAGATGGAATAAAGCTTGTCGATTAGTGAAACCCCGTCCACGGGACAAAATATTTGCGCGACCTTTGATGGCATTTCGCGAGAAAAATCAATGATACCGATCGATATCAATCAACCAATGATTTCTGCGCTGTCCTCGGAGAAAATCTTTGCTCGATCTCTATATAAACCCTTATAAGCATTTCTGGACAAAAATCAATATTCTCGATCAACATTAATTTAAACCCTTAAAAACATTTCTGCCCAAAAATTGATATTACAGATCAAAATCAATACGACCAATCGATATTATTTGGTCATTCAATACTGGCTGCCTATGCGAAGGTCATTCTCCAAAAAAAAAATGTTTGGTTGATCTCTATCTTAAACCATTGAAAGCACCTCCGGACAAAATCGATAACACCGATCGATATCAATCGACCATACGATACTCTTTGGTATTGTCAAGCTTGCACAGTGAAGAAAGTAAATCTATTATGTTAGATGCATTTTGAGCTATCTAGAAGCAAATCTAAACACACTGCCCATTTCCGGCCGACCATCCGAAATTCCAACGCTAAGCTTATATCCGTCTGTCCGTCCACGCAAAATTGATGGCCGGAAGAATAGACTCCAAACTCTCCAAATTGCTTTCCGCTCAGAGTTAACCTAATGATGTAGGAACCACACCAATACGTACGACAGTCGAGATCAATAATAATAAATCGAATTTTGTGATAATTGTCTGAAGTGACAACCACGCGAGTATGTTGATCGACGGACAGTCTTCACAAAAGTTATCCACAATAAAGGACAATCAATATCGATCATTATCGATCAGAAATGTCCGCTTGAAATGGGAATCACGCATTATGTTGAGCGGTGAACGGGCTTCACAAAAGTATGCAGTATGGCTTGATCAATCAATATCGATCAGTATTGCCTTCTGTAGTTTCTTTCCAGAATTGCCTTTAAAGGCTTGAAATAGGAATCAAGTAAGAATTTTCTTTAGAGCACAAGCGTGACAAAAGCAAAGAGCATCGATCGATTAGGGTTATCGATTTTTCTCCAGAAATGCGTTTAAAGATTTGACAAAGGGATCACGCCAATATTTCGTTTTTCGAGCAGGCTTCGCAAAAACAAAGACTATCGATCGATCAATTAGTGTAGGTTGGTGATATCGATTTTTCCCGAACTGTCTATTAATGTTGGGTACAGGAGTGTGGCGAATATGCGGGTTTCACAAAGCAAACATTATCGATTCGCCGATTGATATCAATCAATATTTCCCTTTTTGTACTGGAAAGTCTCGTGAGGCTTGAAACAAGAGTCAAGCGAACACTATTCACAGTGAGCAAGGCGCATGAGCAATAAATATAAATTAGTTAATGAATATCGATCGGGTCTATCGATTCATGTCCACAATTGCAATTACGGCCTGAAATAAAGATTAGGCGTGGATTTCTTTCGGTAACTGGGCTTCATTGTAGCAACAATCGTTTAGCAGATCTGTCTCGATCAGGCGACTTCTGAGGAGAATTCCTAAAATGTCTGCCGGCTTCCTCGAGACCGATCTGCCAATCAATATTGTTTACAATGAAGCACAGTCACAGAGAAAAATCCGCGCTTGATCTCTACTTCAAGCCCACCATAGCAATTCTAGCCAAAAATCGATAGTACCGATCGATATTCATTGATTAATCAATATTCATTGCTTCTGTGCCCAGTCCACATTATAAAGTATTCAGTATTCACATGACGCCTATTTCAAGATTCACAAGGTATTTAAGGACAAAGATCGACAATATCGATCGACATTAATGGACAAATCGATAGTCTTTGCCTTCAGAAGCTCGAACACTAAAGAAAATATTCGTCTCACCCCATGTACGGTCCGTGTTGTGCTTGATTATGATAGAGTGGCGTGTTACCAGCTTCCAACACTGACCACATCGCGACACGAACCAACTATTTCTCTAATCTTTGGGATGAGTTCTAAAAACTCCTTGTTGTTTTTCGTCGCTTCCTAAGCTCTTCAACTTTATTGTTATTACATCTAATCATAACTTCACACAACTCTTTGTAGTGAAAAAAATCTGAAAAATGTCTTCTAAAAAAGTTTTTAACCGGGCAGAGAAGCCAGGATTGCAGCCCTTACGGTAGCCTACATAAAAATTTATAGGAATCATGCTAATCATGCTATTCATTCCTGAACATATACTAAAATTTATAGGAATCATAGTACGACGACAAGTCGTCTCCATTGAAGGATTCCGCGCCCACTCGACCGCGGGCACTCGCTGGGCTCTCCTCCTTCTCCGGGCTATTTGTCCGCGCTTCCTGATTTTCAGGGTCTTCTTCTTAATCAGCGCTTCCTGCCTTCGTTCATGGGCTTGCAACAGTCGTGCGGCTGTGCGCGTCCGGAGAGGCTGGTTTAAGGGGGTTCTCCATTTTGCGTGCGTTTGGATTCGTGGTTCTTCTTCAGGGGGAGTTTTTCTCTCTATCGTTCTTCTTGCGCGTTTGTTTCTTATGTATCTCTTGTGCCAATCGTGTCGCAGGGTTGTTATCCCTATTTGTGTTGTTCCCATGTCTCGTTTTTCTTCGTATATTTTGCTGTCATATTGTATTCTGTTCTCACGTGCTCTTGGTTTGCTCTATTTTGTCTTGTCATTCCTTCACATAGGTTGGGTCTCTTTCCAAAGTGGGTTTCTTTTGCTATATCATAAGTATTTGTATTTTACTGATTCCCTAAGCTGTTTTGGGTCTCATGCAGTATTGATCTTGTTCATATGAAGTCATGTTATTTGCCTTATTGTGTTTCGCGTAGTTCTTCTTCTTCTTCTTCGGCGTTTGTCCCGCTCCGTGGCGGGGTCCGCTATCCTGGTGTCATGACGCCACCTTTCCCGATCCAGCGCTAGATCAGGGTGGACACCAGCTACTTTCAAGTCCATGTGTATCCGACCAGCGCTGCTTCGGACGCCCTCTAGGCCGCTTTCCTGACACTTCCAACTCAAGGCCTATCTTGCGGACGCTCTCTTCCTTTCCACGCAGAACGTGGCCGTACCATCGTAAGAGAGCTTCGCGCATCTTGCCGGCTATCGGCGCGACACCAAACTTCTGCCGAAGGGCATCGTTTCGGATGCGGTCCATGCGCGTGACTCCGGCCGTCCAGCGCAGCATCTTTGTCTCCATGACGCTGAGGCGCGTCTCAACTTCCTTAGTGGCAGGCCAACACTCAGCGCCGTACATCGCTACCGGCCGGATGACTGCTCTGTAGATCTTCGACTTAAAGCGCTCTGGTATCTTCTTGTCGCAGAGCACGCCAGTCAACGAGCGCCACTTGGACCAAGCTGCACTCACGCGTGAATTCACTTCGACCATCAGTCTGCCGTCAGACGCGACTGCTGATCCCACAGATACTTAAAGACCGCAGTGCGTGGAAGCTCGATGCCGCTAACCTTGATGCAGCTGGACTCAGTAACGTCTGTCGTTAGATATTCGGTCTTCTTCACGTTCAGTTTGAGTCCAAACCGCTCCAAGCGATCACATCAAGCTTGCACCTCTCGCTCGAGTTCCGCGTAGTTACTCGCACATTTATATATGTTTATCTTCGTATATAATTACATCGCTTTACCATCGATGCTATTTATCGCTGTTTGTTATTCACATGCGTGTTTATTTTGTATATTAAAGATAAAGGTTTAATTACCCAAGTTTGAGGTGATTTTCAACGCGTGTGATCGCAACTCTCTACCTACCTATATTCCGCGTGGCAGTACCATATTCTGTTGGATCACTTTATAATACATAAAATCAATAGCAAAAAGTAGCTCTAAGCACGCAAAGAATACCTGGGTTCTCAGCCAGCAGGTGCGAGTGTTTCAGCGCGTATAGAGCTCCAAGCGCATAGTCGCCAGATCGAAGCGTTTCCAGCAGTCGCATCGCCTCGGCCGGCTTTCCTAAGAAAGAAATTGGACATTTTTATCTTCGTCTATCGAACTTTGGGTGAAAATGGGGCATATTTATTCACGAGGGGTTTAATGTAGTTTTAAGAACTCGCCTTAAAGGCGTCTTGAAGGACAGTTGGTTCGTGTCGCGAATGTGGGCAGCATTGGAATGTGATAGCACGCCAGCCTATCAGCCAAACAGAGCACCGACCATACACGCTCAATCTGAATGACACGCCCATTCGATGGGCTTGATTGGCCGGCGCGTTCTTATTGCCCAATGCTGTCCAGATTCGCGACTATGACACATTTGAGTGGCTCTAACTCCCTTCTTACGGAGCCCCGATGTCTGAACACTCTCGCGCCAGGTGTGTCGCACTGCCAACATGTGGGGAGGCCCCCGATTTCGGCAGGCCGTAACTCGCTCAGGAATTTCATTTTGCAATTTTGCACCCATATTCGTAATTAGCATTCCGTTCTCTTTCTAATGATCCTGGTCTCCACTTGAAGTTCCATGTGAGGTCGGAACCCTATCCTAGAAAGTGGCCTTTCAGAAGTAGAATGGAAGAGTTATCTGCAAGGGCGTTATTTATCTCATTTTTCTTGATTATTGATCGAGAATGCATGGAAAGTCGATCAATACGCTTATAGCAAAAGAAATAGATGGTTGGCCTAGGTGCGGAACTGAACTTCAATCGATTTGTGCACAAGCAAACGCCGCCATCTGCTGACTGCGCCACAACTGCGCTCTCACAGATGCCAGAGCATCGAAATAGAGCTTGAGAAGTCGAAGAGACTGACCGTACAAATTCAACGCGATGCCTTTCAGCAGCTGTACATGTGGAGAGTCGCCATCGGCTCCGCCACACGCCTTCAGCGCCGTGCCATAGTAGCCTTCACTGAAAAGAAGACGTGGTTTTTCCACCGAGAGTTCTCCTCGTTGAACTGGAATATAATAGTTAAATCTCACCTGGTGAAGGATGACCGTTATGGAACTACTACCTTGAATAACTATAACTGAGCGGCGCGAAAATAATGGCCGGCTTGTAGCGTCGAACTCACTTCGAGTTCCTTTCACAGGTTCTGATTTCTAATCGATTTAGTTTTCAAATTTTATCATATTTCATTTTATTTTATTACTTATTTATATAAATTGTTATTAGCGCACGCTACTGACATTCTGGAATAATTCTAAAACATATCTTAATACACAAATTTAAATGGTCACTATGACCCACTAGATAAAACTTTAAAATCTTTTTTATAAAGTTTTCAGTGTGCATCATAGCTGAATAACTTCAACTACATAGTTATTTTTCTCCAATCAATAGTCGCTCGCAGCGCAGCAGCGTAGATCATAAAGAAGTATAAATGCACAGAAATTCTGCAGGTAACGACAGGAACGGTTTCAAACAAAAACCTCCACGCCCCTTAAGACTAAATCGACCACTCTTAGCCCTCCAGAATGCGCCATGAAGTGCAACGTCACGTAATTTTCTTTACATGATTTTGACGTGCACCATCTCCACGATAGTGATAAGGGAGCCGAGAACTTGAAGACCACCAAGAGACGCCTGTCTCCGGAAACTCTCGAGCTTATACGCCAGCGTGGAGCAGCACGAGAGTCAGGCAAGTTCCACCTGACGTCCGAGCTTGCGAAGCTATGCAAAGCGGCGATAAAGGAAGATCTGAAGGAGAGAAGGGCAGAAGTGTTGGCTGAAGCAGCAGAGGCAGGGTTGAGCATCCGCAATGCCCGCCGGAACTTCGCCAACTTCAAGACCAAGATGACCGCTCTCCGACGTCCTGACGGAACCGTCACCTCTTCCAGAAGGACCATGGAGAAGGTCATCCACGACTTCTACTCCGATCTCTTCGATAGCCACGTCCACCTGCCCCCATGCCATCTTCCGCAGGATGGATACGTCGTTCCCTCTGTTCTCCCTTCCGAGATCCGACACGCCATCTCGTCGGTGAAGAAACGTACAGCACCCGGCGCTGACAGGATCAGACCCGAACACCTGAAGAACCTCCCTCCAGCGCTCATCAACACCCTGGCGCGGCTCTTCACACGATACCTGTCGGAGTGCAAGGTTCCATCTCAGTGGAAGACCAGCAGGACCGTCTTGCTGTACAAGAAGGGAGACGTGCACGACATTGGCAACTATCGCCCGATCTGCCTGCTGTCCGTAGTCTACAAGCTGTTCACTCGAGTCATCCTGAATAGGATCATCAGAACGCTGGAGAAGGACAGCCATGCGAGCAAGCAGGATTTCGGAGAGGATTCAGCACGATCGACCACATACACACCATTACGAAGCTCATCGAAGTGTCGCGAGAGTATAAGCTGCCGCTGTGCCTTACGTTCATCGACCTGAAGAAGGCATTCGACTCCGTCGAGACTGAAGCGGTCCACGAAGCCCTGCTCACTCAGGGCGTTCCTACTCAGTACATCAGAGTCCTTCGAGAGCTGTACAGTGGATTCACGACCAAGATCTCTCCATTCTACAACGACGTCGTCATCGACGTAAGGAGAGGGGTTCGGCAAGGGGATACCATATCCCCGAAGCTCTTCAGCGCCACCCTCGAAAACGTCATGCGCGAACTAGAATGGGAAGATATGGGAGTGAAGGTCGACGGCCAGCAGCTGCACCATCTTCGTTTCGCTGACGACATCGTGCTCATAACACCGAGCATCAGTCAGGCGCAGCGAATGCTGGCCGACTTCGATCGTGTATGTGGGAATGTTGGACTGCAGCTGAACCTTACGAAGACGATGTTCATGAGGAACGGACAAGTTTCTGATGCCCCATTCTCGCTCAACGGAACGAACATCTCCGAATGCTCCAGCTACGTGTATCTGGGTCGCGAAGTCAATATGGCCAACGACCTAGCGCCGGAGCTGATCAGGAGGAAACGAGCGGCTTGCGGAGCTTTCAAGAGCGTCGAAGAAGTCGTGAAGAAAACGAAGAACGTCCGACTCCGTGCCCACCTATTCGACTCCACTGTTCTTCCTGCCCTAACATACGCCTCAAAGACCTGGGTTATACGAAAGCAGGATGCACAGGCGATCAGCGTCGCGCAGCGTGGAATCGAGAGGACGATGTTCGGAGTGGCACGACTCACGCAAGTGAGAGAAGGCCTCCGGAGTTCCGAGCTTCGCCGACGTTCGAAGATCAGAGACGCTGTCGCATGGGCAAAGTCGTCGAAAATTAGGTGGGCCGGCCACGTAATGCGCTTCGCAGACACCCGCTGGACGAGAGCCGTCACCGACTGGATTCCGCGGGATGTCAAAAGAACACCAGGACGCCCACCAACGCGTTGGTCGGACTTCTTCGTGAAAGCCCAGAACGACCGATATGACGCTCTTCGTGTCCCTCGAGCGAGGAGGATTCATCGGACCACTCTGGCACGCGACAGGGACGAATGGAGACGCTGCTGGCGCCCGCTCGAGCAAGTCGATGATCAACGGGACGACAGGTGATACAGGTGATTTTGACGTTGAGGATGACATTTGCGCGATTGTTCCACTTCATAAGAAAAAGCTCAATATTTATCACTTAAACTGACCGCAGATAGAAGTGAACGGTGGCGATCGTCTTCTGGAGCGTGTCCGATTGGTCATCAGCCGTCATCGTCTATATGAGGATCGGTTTGCTCTAAGCACAGCAAGTTTAGGTTTTAGTTGGAAAAAAATAGTAGGAACGTCTTGATACAAATACGAATTTTTATTTAAATAGGAATCGCCTTACAAAAGTTGGAAATTTTTCTTAAAAACACGATAAGGATTCAAAAAACTGAAAGAAAACGAAAAAGAAATGCAACATTTAAAAATACACAAGAATACAGAGAATAATCGAAATTTAAAAAAAGTGCGACGAAAAGAAAGGAAGTAGAAGAAATAAAAAATTAAGTGCACAACTGAAGAAAAGGAACAGTGAAAGCTCGTTTCGTCACTGTTTTAAGACAAACCTCTCTTTAGTGCCCTACCCATACTAACATGTTTAACTAAATTATTCGGGAAAGGCCCTCAGATCGGGTTATTTATGGTATATGTTTACCATGCCGAGAAACGAAACAACAACTAAATGCAATATCAAGTTGAATAATCAAAATTAACATTTGTGAAGCCGGAGTAAGAGTAGATGTAGCGAGGTGAAGTTACATTAAATTTACAAAAAAAATTCAAAGAAAATGAAGGTTTTATGGATCTATCCTAGTCCGGGGGGGCCACATAACTAAAGAGTATGTAAAAAATCGACTTGGGGCTTACCGAGCGACTCCTGCAGAGCACGATAGAACCTAAAACAAAGAAAAAACGAACGGATAAATAAAAAACAAAATCGCCGCGGTTTGACAACCGTGTCGGCGGGCAAAGTGCGACGCAATGGAGTTGTGCCGCGTGCTGACCACCGCTTGACATGTTAGAACCAGGATATAACATGGTGAGGAGGGCGCATAAAGCCACCTAGCGTGTGCTGACCGCCGCCTGACATGTTATAACCAGGATCTAACATGGTGAGGAGGGCACATAACTTCACCCGCTTACAACCGCTGCAAAACATTTATTTTTTCGTCTTTCTTTTTTGCTCGCAAATTTTTCTGGTTTAGGTTCTATCGTGCTCTATAGGAGTCGCTCGATAAGTCCCAAGTCGATTTTCTACATACTCTTCAGTTATGTGCCCCCCCCCCCCGACTAGGATAGATCCATCTTCACTCCAACCAGACGATAGGAGTGAAGATGAAGCTAGGCGTCGTCCGTGGCCGAGCAGGTTAAATCTCTTGATCTATCCTTTATTTATTATTTTTTGCACAATGTTCATGTCAAATTAGACAATTTTCAAATCAATTTGGACACTCTTCCATGCAAACCTGACGCCTTTAAAACCATTCTGAAGTTCTTCCAGATAAAATCGTGCTTCTTTATAATAAAATCGAAATAGAGACTCTCCGAGATGTTTGGATTAATTTTTTGCCAAGAAAAATTTTGTACCACTTTGTATGAAATTTTTACACCATATACACCAGCAAGTTACCACATAGTTTGAAACTTAATAAGATTTTAATTATTTAAAGGAAAATAAAGAATTAAATTTTGCTTTTTGGCGCAGAAAGGCAGCAATCATCTGGTGTATTAAAGGAGGGATCGCGGCATGCGATCGATTAGATCGTTGCAATTTTACTCGATTAATAGTAAAAACTACGCCTGCATGGATAAATGATAAAGGACGGAATCCCCTTTGGGAAGCGCCACGCATTCTACTTCTACGGGATGTCGTGGAGGCGATTTGAATGCGTATTTGGCCATATTGTGACTTGCGGTGGCCACCCGATGAACAATTCAGCGCTTTATCCTTCCCAGACACGTCCGGTACCAATTCACCGACCCCGGACGGATGGAAGGCTTGGTTGGCCTGGGCGGAAAATCGGAACCAGGAACATGGTATCGGGTGCAGGCGACAGTCGGCGCCTCCTCCGACTGCGCTACACGCTCCCTACGCCTGCATGAAGTAACACAAGTATAACCGGTAGTACAAAAATATCTGCATGCACATGCATGCGTTTTCACAATCAATCAAATAAAAATTGCGACCGGCTAGTCCAGTGTTTGGCGCCATATCTGCTTTAACACACACAAATGATTGCTACCCTGCCGCACTTTAAAACATATTTTAATCCATTACTTTCTCTTGAAGAATAAAAATCCTATAAAATTTCGAACATTGCCGCCTTCACTTATTGCGGCGGGTGAATTGAAAATTTCCAAAGAAAGCCATAGTTACGGTTGCCTGATCAACATTAAATTATTGCGGAAGAAGCTCGCCTCGACTTGCTGGAGATGCTCAGGCTTATTTCAAAGGCTTCAACTTTCCATAGAAGAGAGTACCAAATTTAAATTGAAAAGCGTGCAATTTAACTTAAAAATGGTATCAAAAATTGTTGGTGTTCACCTGACTGCATTACAATTAAGACCAAGAAGATAAAGGAAAACGCTGTTCGTTCCCTTCAGTATGCGCCATGAATTTGACCTTCTCTAGAGTTGGGATGCAGGTTTGGTATAATCTGATGTCCGAAGCTCTAGCGACGCTATGTGGAAAAAATGAACACACAGGTAGAGGAGTGCATATTTCCATAGAGTTCAAAGGCAATCAAGACAGAAATGAGCCTGGCTGAACAGCCAGCGCCTAGCGGCTGCTGCTGGTAGCTATGACAACAGGCGACATCGCGGCGCGGCTAGTTGTCGTCGCAGACGGCTTCCACAAGAGGCCAGCCTGCAGAGCAGTTGTGTTCTATTCCGGGCACAGCCGGGTGACCCCTGGGTTATACAACAAGAACTCATTCGCAAAAAAAAAACACGGTAAAGATGGACCAAATCTAGTCAAATTTAAACCACTATTTGTCCATGCATTATAGGATTGATGGATTGATGGTGAATTTAAAAACAGCATATTGCTCCGTAGTGGTGTTACATTAAACGTTGAGATATTCGAAGCTTACCAGACCATTTTGAATTATGATTGCGAATTTTAATCTATTCCAAAGAAGCATAGATTGTACGAGGTATTCTCTGTTATAAAGTTATTAGGTTGTAACGAAATAAATGGCACTGAACCACTGTAAATTTAAACAGTTAATATCTCGGCTTGTAGGCAAGTTTATTAATCGAAATAAAAACCTTCTGATTCTACGCGTCTTTGCCAACGTGACACCAGCTTTTTTATCTCAGTAGCATAAAAATCAGAAGTTCTGGAATTGACGAAATCTTCGAGGCACTTTCGGCATCCTGTTGGTATTTGAATATTTTCCCTACCAAGAAGTCGCCAAGATGCTTGAAGAAATGGTAGTCTGTTGGGGAGAGGTCGGGAGAAAACGGAGGATGTGGTAGAGTTTCAATGCTCAGCTCATTCAATTTCTGCAACGTCATTCGTGCTCATGGGGACGAGCATTGTCGTGCAGAAGGAGAACTCGCCTTCGGTTTACCAAGGCCGGCCGGATATCCTTCAACGTTTTCATCATTTCTTCAATTTCAATGCAGTACTTCTCTGCCGTGATGGATTCACCGGGAGGGAGGAAGCTGTGGTGAATAATTCCCAGCGAACACCACCATACTGTCACCATTACTTTCTTTTGCTGCAATTCCGGCTTCGCAAAAACCTTGGGGCTCTCATCGCCGTCCACCCACTGTGCCGATCGTCGCCTGTTGTCGTACATTATCCACTTCTCGTCACAGGTTACGATGCGATCAAGGAATGGTTCCGTTTCGTTCCGTAGAAGCAGTGTGGACGAGATCTCATATCGTCTGTTTCTTTGCTCCTCAGACAGCTCGTGAGGCACCCATCTTTCCAGCTTTTTGGTCTTTCCAGCTTCCTTCAGATGCCGGGCAGCTGTGCTGTGACTGACGCCAAGAACCTTCGCTATCTCCCTGGTACCTTTGTGTGGATCCTCCTCTACCACGTCTCTCAGCTTGTCCTCATCAACATCACTATGCCTCCCACGACCTTCATGTTCTTCCAAGCTCTCATCTCCATTCCGGAACTTCTGATACCAACGATACGCCGTCCGAATTGTGGAACATCCTTGACCGAATGCGGCGCTGATCTTCTCGTCCGCCTCCTTAGCTGTAGTGCCCAGCTTGAATTCATACAAGTAAATGCCTCGGATTACCCTTTTGTCCATCTGCAAAAAAGTCAATAAAACTCTAAAGTTTTCCCACTTTTACATAGAAAATTTGGTACTCTCCGGTAGAGCAAAGTTTGCGCTTCTAAATGATATACCACATGTTACGGTTTGTTCTTGATCAAACGCGTAAAGACGCGCCAAAAAATGGCGCGAGCCAGTGCCATTTAATTCGTCACAACCTAATAGAAACGGAAATATTTTGAATTTTCCAAACCTGAGCGGAAGGGGCCGCGCATTCTTTTTTTAGCGTCTTCACCTGTTCACTGGAACAAGAATAGGTTACACAGTTGGCTAGCAATTTAATTTCAGAGTTCCTCGCCTCCTGATGGTGGCTGATTTCACCTCGAGGGATGTGGCCTTGCTCCCAGCGAGTTCTGTCGTTGCACTTTCGGATTTTTAATCTCACGTTGCGGGCTTGGACTTCTAGGTCGTTCCACTCTTCCTCCCGCATCATTCTTCTGAATTTTTGCGTTTTACTCTAGATTGATTGTGTTTCGCTCGAATACTCGCTATGATTTCTTCACAAAGTGGTCGTATCGATTGACCTGTGCTTCGTTGACATTTAAAACTTGAAAACACACTACAGCCTAATGCAAAATGCAGGACATCCTCAAAATGCAGGTACTGCTAGAAAGGTTCAAACATTGCCTCAGGTGAAGTTTTTGTAGCTGTTTCAGACTCATATGAATGCATAGGAAAACGAAAACTGTGACATGTAAATGGTACTATACATTGCTTTAACAGATTTGCTTAAGCCTGGAGCGGCTGGTAGAGAGGCTATATGTTGTTACAGGATGTTTTGTTGCGATCAAAGCTCTTGCGCCAGGCGGGAATCGAACCCGCATCTTCTGCTTTCCGGGCAGCGATGTTCGCCTTACACCACCGGCGCTGTTCAACCGCACGTAACATCCGCGATATCCTCGAGGTCTCTCAGCACCCACCCGTGATACGGGATGGGCCGGCCGCTGATATCGGATGTTACGTGCGGTCAAACAGCGCTGGTGGTGTAAGGCGAACATCGCTGCCCGGAAAGCAGAAGATTCGAGTCCCGCCTGGCGCAAGAGGCACTATACATTCGTCTGATACCTTATAATTCAGACTCAATTGATTCTGCATGGGGTGAGTGCTTGTTACAGACCTGTTATTAAATGATCACATTAGTCTGTGCTGTGGTTTTTGAATCTGACAATGCACTGCAACATCATGTGAGCCCTTAACGTTTCCAAATCCTTTACTAGCCGCGATGGTATGGCATTTCATATAGAGCTCATGTCTTCTAGAATACCCTCGTTTTGCCACGAGTTGTAAGTGTACTGTCAAGTTCTACACGTTAAAAGAAGCACAGCAAAGATCAATGTGGTCAGTTAATAACAAGACTGTAACAAGCATTCAGCCGAATTTGTCGAGTGCGAAATGAAAGACGGATGCATAGCACAATCATGACGATTTGCACATCACAATGTTTTTCCTATCCTGTGCTTTCATAAGAGTTTCAAGCATCTCCAAAAGTTTCATAAGCAGCAATACTATTAGGTTGTAACGAATTAAATGGCACTGGCTCGCGCCATTTTTTCGCGCGTTCTTTACGCGTTTGATCAAGAACAAACCGTAACATGTGGCATATCATTTAGAAGCGCAAACCTTGCTCTACCGGCGAGTGCCAAATTTTCTATGTAAAAGTGGGAAAACTTTAGAGTTTTATTGACTTTTTTGCAGATGGACAAAAGGGTAATCCGAGGCATTTACTTGTATGAATTCAAGCTGGGCACTACAGCTAAGGAGGCGGACGAGAAGACCAACGCCGCATTCGGTCAAGGATGTTCCACAATTCGGACGGCGTATCGACGGTATCAGAAGTTCCGGAAGTAGATACTTCAAAATTTTCCGTGTGGCGCTCCAACGTTACTGAGAACGGTCTGCACGTTCGCAATTGTGATCGACGCCCATGCCCAGCTATTAGGGTGTCCCACAATTTTCTGGGCCATCATACCACCTTTATCGAAGTTATTACAACAAAATAATGATCAAGGGTAGTCAATCGATATATTCTCCATCTGTGACCACAACCTTTCTCCAACGATTGGGCAGAGAGTTGATTGCATTCTACTAGAAAGAAGCTGGCCTACTGCCGATCCATTCGTCGATTGCGCACTGAAGCTCTTGACGTTTCGGGCATCCTTTGTTCATGGAAAAAGGAGCAAGACCTCTAAATGCAGCATAGCCACAAGGGATGATATCTGGTGAATACGCAGGATGTGCCGCAACTTAGATAGACTCCTTCCCCACCGTCTCCTGCGTTCGTTTCGCTCGATGCGGTCGTGCATTATCCATTAACACACGAATAGTACCGAATCTCGGGTACTTGTCAAGCAGCTTACGCTTCGTCTCCAGCATATCTTCAATGAACACGTCTGCTGTAATCGCCTGCCCATCCGGCAAAAGCGAGTAGTGCAGGAGTTCCCGACTCGTGAACCAAAATGAAAGCAAGATTCTTCCCATGTGGGGACGGCTTCGGAATTCGTCCTGGTCCTGCGTGCTTCAGAAGCCACTGGATCAGCAGTGTGGTGTTATCGTACATGCACCACTTCTCGTCCTGTGCCGCAATCGTGCTCAACCACGCAGTCGTTCTAGCGCGGTTGAGATTATTCTGACAGGTGACCACTCACTCTCGTCTCTGAGACGAAGTCAGTGCATGTGGGATCCATCCTGGCAAGACTACCCATCTTCCGCTTTGTTTCAGGTAACGATGGACAGTGCAACGTGGGGTACTGATAACCTTCGATATTGTCCTTACGCTTTTGGCAGGTTGTCTCCTGACTGCTGCAAGCACTCGTCGTTCATTCGTTCCGATCGCTCTTCCAATATGCTTCTTGTCCGTAATGCTGTACATTCCCTTCCGGAAACGATTGAGCCAAGTTTCGCATGTGAACATGCTGCAGACTTCAGGACCTAACAAAGCAACGATAGCTTTGTGAGCAGCGTACCCAGACTGTCCAGAACGGAAGTGGTAAAGAAGCAAGTCGCGATACGTCGATTTCTGCTTCATTTTTGAGAAATTGCCAAAGTGCGGGCAGCAGGCCGATAGAGGTAATCGATATGCTATTGCGAAACATATTCGAATCGCCTTCTTATGCCAAGAGAACATCCCGTTTGGATCTTGTATAAAGAAGTTATAACGCCCCAAACACTTATAGTTCAAATAGCCCAGACAATTATGGGACACCCTAATAGTATCGTAGACGAAAGTGATGCTCTTTCCTAGGTGGTTTACCATGGATCTGTTTCCCTTTATCAGTGGCCTATTAGATAGCAGTGATAGCTTTCATGGGTTTCCATTCATAAAAAAGAACCAAAGAAAAGTGGAGATCATTCTACAGTTGCAGTGGCAGCGGGAGGCGGTGCATGAGTGCACCGGGTAACTTCACGACTACAGGCGTCTCCTCGAAAGGTGTGTGCCATATCATGCTTGTTCTAGCGAACATTGTCCGAGATGCTTGCTTTCAGTTTGTCCTATTCCCAAAGTACATGTCAGCAAAACGAACACTGCATTTTTCAACGTGCCAGGCACGAAACTTATGCGGTGGATTGTCGGCGATAGATGTGGAAAGTTGGCGCAGGTAATCATCTAAATAGAACGGACATCCACATTGAGCGAAATACTCCTATGCACATAAAATTTCTCGGTGCAATCCTAGTTGGTGGTGGCGGCTCTGAAGCATGCACTCGACCAGGCGCAATGGTACTAGGATAGCCATTAGAACTAACCACTTGCTCCGCTGACAATATGCCAGCTCCTGCTGGAGTACCACGCAAACTTGCACATCAATCCGTGCCGAGACTGCTTTCGTCGCTGAGGGGGACATCGGAGATGGGTTGTGCGCTCTTCGAGCGCACAACTCGGCTAGGGAAGGGACTCCGGGGTGTGGGCCATCCAGGCGGCTCGTGCCAAGAATGCTTTCGTCGCTGAGGGGGACATCGGAGATGGGTTGTGCGCTCATCGAGCGCACAACTCGGCTAGGGAAGGGACTCCAGGGTGTAGTGCGTCCAAGGTGCTCGTGCAGGAACTGCTCCCGTCTCCCAGTGCTCTCCTGTAGCGGCGGTGGAAGAGCCGCGATCCGCCACCGACCGCTCAACGACCCTCCTCCATATTGACTGACCATGGTGTCGGTGGATATCGAAAATGGCCACGTCGATATGACGCGACATCAGGAGAATCTGGTTAGATCTAAGTAAGACCTACTATGAGGGGGCCAGCCCACATTTGAATGAGTTTTTACCCGTTTGACCTAGGCCCCTCTCGCTGCAAGTTGCATTACACGTATGTACGCGTCAGTTTGCGTACAATGTGGGAAAATCCACGTCAACATATCCGACTGCTGCGCTTAAGGCGGTCGAAGCCCATGGGCTGCCCCCCGTGGTATCATTGCGCCCTCGATCAAGCCCAGGGGATTGGGGTGGCGGTGGGCAGGCCAGGGGCAAAGGGTAGAACGCTCGTCTTCCGAAGTGTGCCACCCCGTCACTGCCGCCACACCATCGGAGGCTCATAATGTCTCTCGCGACCACTTTTTTGCTTCGTGCACTTTTTTATAGATGTTTGTTCTGTTACCTTTATCACATGTGATAGGAGAATGTACGACAGGCATAAATTAGAAAAATGCCGTTGCATTCATTGCATATATCGAATTAAAAAATTTTCACTAGGAAGGAGACCAATTCTACAATCAAATCAATTCAAGCCAATGTTTTTTGCCCAAATTTTACCCAAAGAGATTAATTGGGGGGGGGGGTGATCACGAGCCTGATATCCGTCTTCAAAATCTCGTCCGATTACGGTAGGCTACGTATGGTAGGTACGAGTGTGTAAGGCTGTTGGAGTTATGATCACCGATTTTCCCCGAACTTCGTCTATCAGGGTTACTCGGGGTGCTGATCTCGGATGTGGCATCGGTTTTCAAAATTGCGCCCAATTACGGTAGGTACAGATTAGCAGAGCTGTCGGAGTAATTGTCTCGTAGACGAAGTTGGGCGAAATCTGTGACGATGACTCTGACAGTTATATTCACCCGTACCTACCGTAACCCACCTAATTGGCTGAAATTTCCAAACGGATGTCAGATTCGTGACCAGCACCCCTAATAATCTCCTGAGAGGAATTATGGCGACAAAGATTGACTTGGATTGATTTGGATGTGGAATTGGTCTCCCGTCTAGTAAGGTAAAAATTTTCAAAATCGATATATTTGATGAAAACAACGACATTTTTCTTGCCTATTCCTGTTAAACATTCTTCTAGCACATGTAATTAGGGATCAGAAGAAAACATCTATGAAAAACCCACGGCAGCGGAACAAAAAGTAGCGCGGAAAGTTATGAGCCACTGGTGGCTCATATTGTCCCATGCGGACGGACACGTATGAGCCACCGATGGCTCATACTGTCGTCAATTTGGGCGCAACACGTGGACGAGGGGGGCAGTCCTTGGTTTCGACCGCCTTGAGCGTAGCAATCGGGTTTGGTGACGTGGATTTTCCCCCATTGTACGCGTACGTACGTGTAATGCAAGTTGCACCGAGAGGGGCCTTGGTAAAACGGGTAAAAACCCGTAACTTTTTCGAGTACTGATGGACTGCCCCCCTCGTTCACTAGTAGCGCCTCAATTTGTTAACGAGCTGTTTGTCCTTTCCTTCATCATGGAATGAACCACGCATATTGCTTTTGCAAAAGAAACGCACCCCATTTCTCACGTGCTGGTAACATTAGTTCACAGCAACTTCACGCCATCCCGCGCCGACGATGTAGCTTCCATCGGGTGCGTTACGTCAGGTGTCTTTTACTACTGTAGAAGACAGAGAGACATGACGCTTTCAACTACCGTAGGCTGAGCGGGTGCGGCGCCCGTCTCGGACGAGACTTACTTACGAGATGAGGCGAGTTCATTACTAATTAGGAAAAACGAGAAAGACTTTTTATCTCAAGACTTCGCATAAGGTTGGATGCACTGCTACTTTAGGCCTATGGTATGGTCCTGCGGGAGTGCCCGCGGGACGTCCGCGGGCGGAAGGCGGTCGCCGATCCGGCACGGTCGACGGCCGACACCGACAGTTTTCGCGTTGGAGTACGTTTTTGATAACGTGAACTTGGAACGTGGCAAGTTCACGGAATCGGTCACTTTCGTATTGGAGCTGTTGCAGGGTTGACGACCGACAGCCTGCAATCCACTGCGGGACGTTGTCGGTGACAGCCATTGGACCTAACCAGGCGCTGGCGTGGCAAAGTGCCAACGCATGCTCACGCCATCCGAGCTGTTGTCATTGCAGCACGTTTTCGTCGCCCAGTCGTAGTCGGCAGCTGGGTTCTGCGCTCGTGGAGAGCAGAACAATGCTAGGGAAGGGACTCCAGAGTGCGTGCGATCCAAGCTGCTCGTGTGGAAACTGCTTTCGTCGCGCAGTATGAGTCGGCAGCTTGGGTTTGGTGCAAAAATTCCGCACCGAAGGAGAACCAAACCCCGCATGCAGCATGCCTCTATCCACCGCCCCACGATTCGCTTGCCGTGTGTGTAAACGCGGGCATATAAGACATCGATCAAACGCACACGTGGAGGCCAACACGATCCGCAACGCAACGGCAGCAGCCACACGCTACAGTATCGCGGGTTGATGAGCAAACCTGCACATCAGCCCCATGACACCATGAAGTACAATTTGGTTAGGTCTAAGTAAGACCGTTGTCGGTCGGCGGGGTCGTCCTCGGACGGGAGGTATATCAGCCCGTTCATCGATCGCCGCCGACAATCCGCGGAAAATGGGTGTTGCGGGCTGGGTCCCGGCTAGATTATATCCGTTCCGCGGACACTTCCGTGGGACTATACCATAGGCATTAGCAGCAACAAACGTAAAGCAAAAGTCTTTATACTAGCATGTTGATGTGGCTAATTCAATATTTATTGCCTTCGCTAAAGGAGACCCCCCACGTTCCGAGGTGTCAGTCAACGGCCCAACGCACGCGAATACCAGTAATGCAAAAAGAAAGCAGGGCGAAAAACGATTAAAGTCCTCAATCACCCCTCTACGACGGAATGTTTGCTCAACGGCGCACAGTCTGTTCTGTTTATCTTTTATTATAGCTCGTCCAAGGTGGACTCAACAACACGCCACGCTACCGTAGTCAGTGGCGGTGACTGACCGCTACCGTAACTCAGGGAGGCACCTAACGTACGAACCCGCTTCCATCGGCTGTAACTTCGCTCCACACCAAAAGTTAACAGTCAGAAAGTCGATCTCTGAGGGGCGATTCGGGCGATTGGCGTAATATCAGCTGTTCAGACCTACCGTTGAGATAAAACCATGATAAAGAAATTATAACTACCGAGTAGGATTAGCAAGAGAAGAGACTCGACTTGGCTTGCGTTTGTAAACTAATGCTTCGTACACGAGTTACATAAATTACGCCTCATTCTACCTGAATCGTCATAAGTGGTACATGTGTGGTTATTAGAACTACAATAGCGCTCATGTTTGCTATATAAGCGCTCTGAAGTTGACTCGCCGTATCAAGCTGCGCTATTGGACCCGCGATGATGTCTCAACAATGGGAAAACTTTCTTGCTGAAGTGAAATAGTTTACAGTTAGCAGCAACGAAAAAGAAACAAAAGGAAATTTAGGTGGATAATGCAACGAACAGCATTGACGGAAATGATAGCCCTGCACAAGCGCCAAACCCATTCCAAAGTGTGAGTTTTAAATTGTCACCGTACATGTTACACCGACAAAAGGAAATGCCTATCGCCTTCAAAATGTCGATCAAATCGCGCATGTTGTTGTTATCCATCAACAAGCTTTTAATAGCCCCTATTTCCCTAGTGATCATTTGCACTACAAGGGCTTGTAAATAAATAGGCATATTGCGTTGCGCAACGCAGATTTGGTGGAAATGAATGAGTTTGCAATCACAACTATACAAAAAACGAAATGGCCTTATTCGCGCTCGGAATTAATTACATTTCTTCCTTCCGAGCGCGCACTTTAAATTTATTGAAAGTTTCTGGATGGGCAGATTTTTCATGATAGACCTTAACCTATGCACAGATTCAATTCATCCGTAAAAAGCTGTTCGCCACGACGCAATACCTAGCTACAATTTTGAATTTAGACATTGTGCAGTGGTAACTGATAAGGAGTGACACAGTAAAGGTGTCATATTATAAATCTGCACCGTCGCGCAAACGCAGAGTCCGCTGTTCTTATGATTCGTCGCCACCTCATCCTTTTATGGGCCTTACCTGTCGTGGCGCAGACTTTACCAGATCTTTCCTAACGACCTTTTCCTGAGGCTCCTCTCTTACGCTTTCCGGGTGCCTCCCAATCTAGGGCCAATATTATTGGGGTGATTCTCCGTCCTTCTGAGGATGAGTCCGTAGCACCTCAGGCACCGCTCCCTCAAGTTAAGCTGGATCGGAGCTGTCTTCATCACTGCCCTATCATCCTCACTTCGCACCCTGTTCCGACCTTACACATGCCCACCTAATTAATCTCATTTCCGTAGCGTGCAGTTACCGCTCCGGCGCCCTACTTAAGACCCATCACCCACTGCCTCAGAGGAGAGCAGACCGAAGTAGCGGAATTCTTCACCTTCTCAATCTCCTCCCTTGACAGTCTAGAATCGATCCGGTGCATCTCTCAGAGATGACGAACTTCCTCTTCACGTTCATCCGCAGTCCGTTGTCTGTGAGGACTCCATGCCACAACTGCACTTTCTCTACCAACACCCCCTGGCTGTGGGGCTACTAGGGCGATATTGTAGAGGATGGTCCTGGGGCCCTTCCTCAAGGTGATTCACTACTGAGTCAAGTGTCAGCACGGAGAAAAACGGATTCAGAGCCGTATAGTGAGCTTGTATAGTGAGCACTTAGTATAATACATTATTCGCAAATAATGCGCCTCTACGGTCGGAAATATGCAAAGCGAGCTGTATACTAGACCCTGCTTATCGCACCCCAACAGTCAACAACAAGGCCGCACAGAGGTTCTATGGGCCTAGGATTTGAAATGGAGTCCTTCATTATAAAGGTGCTTATGATCGGCGACCAGGTTGTGTCTATACACCAGCTGATGGCATGGTGGGTCTGGAGATTGAGCTGTAGATCGAGCTTTCGAGACCATAAAAAGCAAACCGCCTCTTTAGTAGATTAATGGAAGGTGCGGTACGCCCGTGAGAAAACCATCCGGACAATGACGGAGACATTTTTTGAGACCCTTCTTTGTGTTTGCTACCCAGGCAGCCATGACCGCCGCTGTTGACTACCAGGACGCTTCCACTGTCGGGTGGTCACCAAAGAACACCCACTTGATGAGGTTTCGCAAGGCGTTATCGCGGCTATGACGAGCCGCCGCTGCCGGGTTCAGACAACACGTGAAGCGCTGCGGAAGAGGTCTGCGACGCGGCGCTACTCAGACCCCATGATCTCTTATGGAGCACGTCGATGTGCCCACCTTTCGCTTTGGCTTCCCTCCAAGATCGCTACTGTTGCACTGCGCCTTCTTGCTAAAATTTATCGGGGCGGCTGTTGCGTCCTTAGCTCACATTTCGATCTGGCAATCAATATCCTGTTATCTGGATCAAGCAGTCAGTATCGCTCGGTGTTATCGATTTTTTGAACGCGATACTGAATTTCCCTCAGATGCAGTGAAGGAAGGAAAATCAAATAGAGACGGAAACTCTCACAATATATAATGGAGGATGACATGAGTCACTTTCTGTAGTGGTTCTTCAATAGCAAAAACAATGTTCCCACCTTCCCCCTCCCCAATATTTCGACTACACCAGGCTCTCGAGTATAATTCTTCCCGTACGTCCCCTCAAAATTAGCGGTCAATGTCATAATCTGGAAGGCGCTCTTTTTGATTTGGAAATTGTTCACTTTGATGCATACTAACTTCGCGGGCTGGATTACTTACTAAGCTATTTATACCTGAGGTTCTCGAATTTTAAGCGGTGGACCAGGACAGCTCAGCGAAGGAAGTTCGTCGGACCTACGCACGGTTCGTATACGCTTTCAACCAAGTCTTGCCGCTAGGTCCCAATTTTCTGCAGTGCTTTGACCAATTTCCATTAGCGCTGTATGCAGAGGAGGATAGTATTTTTGTCCCGAGTCACCTGTTCCGAAGATCGTCACACGTCGTCGCATAAGGCACGGCGGCTGGACGGAATAGGTCAGGCGTTCGATTAGGCCTGACGAGCTGCATTAGGTTGTGAACACGACTCCAGACGAAGCAGGAGTGCTGCGGGCGTTTTCTTGACTGCTATACAGGGATGTGAGTGCTGCACAGCAAGGCATCAATCTGTAGCAGGCGTGCGTTTCTACGTGTTCGACTTCGACGATGGGTGAATAAGGAATACCATCTAGGTTTGGGCTCCGTTCTCAGCGTGGACCATACCCGAAGCCGGCGAAGCCGGCAAGCCTGGCGTGGCCGGCACATCCAGCGGGTGAATAAGGAATACCATCTAGGTTTGGGCTCCGTTCTCAGCGTGGCCCACCATACCCGAAGCCGGCGAAGCCGGCAGGCCTGGCGTGGCCCGCACATCCAGCGTCAGTCGCCGACTTCGCCGGCGACGTACGCTGGTATCATCCATAACATAACATACGAAATCGAAGAAAAAGGTGCCCTCTTAAGATGTTTGAAAACGTTCGTTGAAGCTAAGAACAAATTCATCAATAAGAATAAGCTCAATGCGATGCAGGTAATACCTGTGCTTTCACCAGCACTTGGAAATAACATTGTTGGAGTGCTTATCTCATATTCCACTAGCTCGACGGATCACATGCATGCAAAAAATTTGCCCACAATTTTTATTAAAATTGCAGGGCGGATTCTTAACAATATTTTTTCTTGGAATTATACTTACATGGGCTATAGTTATTCTAACCGTAGTTGTACTCATATTAAGGAAGAAGAAGAAATTATATCGTATTGTAAGTTTTTCCCTTTTGCAACCATCAAAAATATCACTAAACAGACCGCAAGCTTTTAGAATTTTTTTTGCAGGGCACACATCAACAGATTGTTTTGGCAACGTTGGATATCTCGTTGATAGTTGCTGCTATTCTGTTAGGAATTTTCTCCGCGATTCTTGTATACAACAACGAAAAATTGCACAAAGATGTGCCGAAAAATGGTAGGTTTCTATTGCATCCTACTAGGTACTGGATTTTATGCCGATTCGAATAGCTTGAATCTGTCATTTTTCGAACCCGGTTAAAAGGATTGTGCGAAAATTTGCATTTTGAAAGGCCTCGAATCTTGGTGTGATTCGGATAAGAGTATCTTTAACCTAAAGTATTTTCGGATGAAGATTATTGACGATTTAACAGACTTATTATCGGATCTCACATAGGATATCTGAATAGGACAGGACATCAGGTTTCTAATCAAAGTGAATCCGAGTTATCCGAAAAGATCTAATAAAAATCATTCCAATTTGAGTCGCCCTAACATCTGTGCTGCTCAGAAATCCCATCATGCGCACAAACCTTTTAACCAGCGTTTGAAAAAATTGACGGTTCCGAATTATCCGAGTCAGAATTAGATCCAATGTCTACATCATATATTGTCTACCATGGATTTTTCATATTGTTCGCAACCTTCGAACTCTTCTTTCTTTTGATTGCAATAAGGAAATAGGGGGTGCAGTAATTTTGACCACCCTGGCTTTCGATTTTCGATCCACTTAGGATGTGACTGAGTGAATCCTAAAATGGGGAACCAGCGACGGAAAACATCAAATAAAAAAATGGAGAAGAATCACCAGGAGCCTCGGCAGAACCCCTGGCCTTGGACTATCCGTCCGATCGAACAGGGCTTCTGCCACGCATTGTATCGTATCGATACGGTAGCATCGCGACAACTCGTCCACTGCGATCGCACGCGAGCTCTGCTCCCATTGGATATGGCCCACCGGGCAGATGAGCTGTTGCGAAGCTAAAGAATAAGAAACTACGATTTTTGCACCATTTCGGTCGTGTTGGAGCAACCGTGCACTTCTTTAGACCCTCAGGGCAATTTTTCGCTGATAATTTCATTTTTGGGAGTAGGCGGTGCCGTGATTTCCACCTAGGACGCTGTCACATCTTCAGTCAAAAGTACTACCTTTCCATGTTTGGAACTGCAGCACAGTTGGCAGCTTTCCTGCATTGTTTGACCAATTTTTAGAAACTTACATTCACCCAGAAACGAATGCTGTTGTTGCAAATGTACGAGCAGCATTACGCGACCATGGCGAAACTGTTGCAGGCATTGCTGAGCGAGTGGAACTGCACACGTACAAAACATTGTGTCTAATAAGGACCCACTACGTCACTCCTGAAGAAGTAGATCCGTCCCAATTACCTCATGTCTTAGAGAAAGCTTTCACTGCATCGATTCAGAGAAAGAACGTAGGTTTCCTTTTCTAAACATCGAATGATAAGCCTTACAATTCGGTCTATAATACATTGTTCCTAAAAACATCCATGCATATAAATCAGGAAGCTCGCTCTTCTGGACTAAGGTATTAGGTTGTTGCGAAAGTTCCCGCCATTTTTCAAATGTGCTTTTTCTCACTAACGCTACCTTATAGCAAGCTATGTTTTGGTCACATAAAGAGATCAAGTATGTATAAGTTTATTACTATTGCTAGCTATTCACTCTCGCCTAACTCCTAGAAAATGGAGCTTTCAAAGGAGTACATTCGAGGTCTCTTATTGTATGACTTCAAATTTGGTGAGTCAGCAGCCGCTTCCTGTCGTCGCATCAATGGTGCATTTGATGAGGGCACAGTTTCCGATCGCACTGCGCGAGCATGGTTCGCACGCTTTCGCAAAGGTGAGTTTAACCTTCAGGATTCGTTCAGGTCAGGACGTGAATCCGATGTCGACAACGACCGATTGCAACAGCTGGTGGAGTCGGACCCACGGCGGACTACTCATGAACTTGCACGGGCTTGGGTGTGCACCACGCCACCATCGCCAGGCACCTAATCAACTGGGTAAGGTGAACAAGTTGGCAAAGGGGGTTGGTGCCCATGACCTCACCGCCACCGGCGTGCTGAGGTGGCCCTCAGTTGCGCTCGTACAAGGGTACAGATAGTTGGCTGAAGTCCATCATCACAGGAGATGCCTATACGTGGTGTAGTGGTGCCTATACGCCAATCTCAAGAGGACAGACACTGGGTTGAAAGGGTGGGCAGCCAGAGCCACGGCCAAAGGAGGGTCATCACCCGTCGAAGACCATGCTTTCTGTTTGGTGGGACTACAAAGGTGCCATCTACTGCAAGCTGATGGCCCTAATGAAACTCCAACAGCGGACTTGTACTGTCGGCAGCTGGATAGAGTGGCCGCCAAGATCGCAGAAAAGCGTCCGAGTCATGGCATCATCCGATTCTCGCACGACAATACTCGACCACACATTGCAAGAATGACTTGCCAAGAGCTTCTCGACCTTCGAAGGAAGTGCTGCCTCACCCACCGTAGCCCAGATACTGATCGAACAGACTACCACCTTTTCCTGTCTCTCTCCAATGTATTCAAGGAGAAACGTTTGATGACGAGGACGATATGGAACGCTGGCTGGTCGGCTTTTTCGAATCAGAGCCAGAAAAGTTATCGTTGACGGGATCAGGAGTCTGCCTAAAAGGTGGAGAAGAATGATAGATCATGATGGCGGTTACTTCGTTTCTTGAGGTGTTTTGCTTTTTTTTTGTAAAACTAAAAAAGCTGGTGTCTTGAAAATGGCGAGAACTTCTGCAAAAATCTAATACATACAACAGAATAAGGATCAAACAGAATAGGGTTTCATATACCTTCAGGTTTACGCCTGTTAAAACACTGGCATGCTCACCTTTTAGGAAGTTCTGGACAAAGAGCTACAACCCTCTCGGTATCAGAACAATTTTCTTTTTAGATGAATCATGAGTGGAGAGATTATATGAAAAGATTGATCGATCAACGAAAGGAAGTTCCTCTAACTAATGATAGCGACATTATAGACGAGGTAGGGTATTTTAGAAAACCGCCACATAGGCGTGAAAAATATTACGATTATGGTATTTCCCATTGTTTA
Source organism: Heligmosomoides polygyrus bakeri (assembly GCA_947359475.1). Taxonomy (NCBI): domain Eukaryota; kingdom Metazoa; phylum Nematoda; class Chromadorea; order Rhabditida; family Heligmosomidae; genus Heligmosomoides; species Heligmosomoides polygyrus. Next base: position 7,391,964 of record OX375867.1, read on the forward strand.
GTAGCAGGTTGTTCGTTCTTGCACACCCTAAAACTAGATAACGACTTCAGGTTAGAAAGTATGCGGAAAAAGAACTCACACCAGAAGGCATTCTCGGCGGTGTTTACTACGTGAACGAAAACGAAAATGTTTGACCTTTTAATTCGTATCAAAACTACAACATGCCTGTTTTCTAAAAGTGCGGAAATACTGAAAGAAACATTTTAGAGTACTGAAGACACAACCGAACACTTTAATGCATTCGAAAATGCATTGAATGAAGTAAGTTTGATCTTCTGATAAAACAGGGCATTGATGTCCTTTATATAAACACTTCTTTCAGCTGTTTAACATCTTGTCGCTTGACCTCGCATCTGATCACCGCATGCAAGCACATCCACGTCGGGTATTGCATATATTTCGATTCTTATCAATCTCACTACTAACGAGGAAGGTCAATGAGGTGACCGCGGAGTTTCTCAAAGCAACCTATATACGCTTGTAGGGCTTTATTTGACTAGCACCATAGTGGTTTACAAATTTCCTGCGGACCTCTTGGTAGGTCAAAAAAGGCAAAAAACTGCTTAACTGTTTTGCTTGAATGCGGGTTGATAAAACAAAACTGACCCCTGGAATTCCTTTGTAGTACTCAGAAATCATTCTGCAAAAGGCTTAGAGCTTCAGTCATTGCTACAACGTGGGAGTTGATAAATTCCTAAATGAAGCGAGAAGACACGTTCACGGGAGACATAAAACAGTCGACACCCACAGTCGCAGCAGCGACTGGATGGCCAAGTGGATAGCGTTGCGGAATTGCGGGAGAGAGGGCGAGGGTTTCATTCCGATGGTGGGGTTTTGGCATTGCTGGGTGCATATCTCGCGTTTATGTAACAGAAAAGTGCTTTTTGCCACAACTAGGCGTCATATTGGATTTCCAAAACCGATTTCAATGGTCTGTGATAAAACTTATTTCAAAACACAAGTCACGCAAATAAATATGCAATAAACTGTATTCAAGACCATTTCCACCAACGTGCATTAATTGTGAAATGTTTTCTCCATCTTGAGTTATTGCTCGTCTTGCTGCCTACTTCCCTCCCGACAACTCTTTCCCTACTCACAGGGAGATCGCTATTGCAGATGCCTTTCTGGGCATACTCCAAAGCGCGATCTATGGAGTCCTCCACTTCAACGATGGAAACAATACACTCAAGGTAAATATCTTTTGACTAAAAATTTACATTCACTCAACGTTGGCGGCACGTCGACTTGAACGAGGCGTAGGTGTCAATTGACGTGTTGAAGATGACGACATCGGATTTACGAATTCTATATGGTTTTCTGCATGAAAAGCTATTACTTGTGACTGTCGTCCGATAAGTGAGGATATGGTTAGTTAAAAAAAATGCAAGATAGGTCAATTTTCAATGCTCCCCGATTCAGTCTGCAGTGGATTCGAACGCCTGAGCACTACCCGAAATCTTCGAGGAAGGCTCCCCGCGCCTACGTTGCCACAACAGTTAAACAGTTCATTGCATATTTATTTGCGTGACGTGTGTTTTAAAGTAAAATCACAGACTGTTGGAATAAGGGTTGGATGTTGAATATGACACATATTCGTGACAAAAAGCACTTTACGGAAATGCAAGATATGCGCCCAGCAATGCCCAAAGCATACCGTCGGAAATTAACCCTCGATCTCTCTTTCGCAGGTCCCCAACGCTATCCTCTCGCCTATCCAATCGCTGGCGCCCCAGTGGTGGATGCCTCCTGTGAACGTGCCTTCCCGCTTCAATTAAAGATTTATCAAATCCCACGTTCTAGCAATGATTAAGCTTCAAACCTTTTGCAGGACGACCTCTGAGCGCGACAAGTGAATACCCTTGTCGCGCTCAGAGGTCGTCCTGCAAAAGGTTTGAGGCGTTAGTTTTGTGTTATAAGCCCTCACTTAAGCGAAAGTTTTCTGCCATTTTTGACCTACACAGAGGTCCGCAGGTAATTTGAAAACCACTATGGTGCTTTTCAGCCAACGCACTACTACCCTATAGGTCGCTCTGAAAAACTCCACGGCCACCTCGTTGACACTCCTCGTAAGAAATGGGAAACGACAAATCACCTAAGGATGTTGTGCAGACCAAGATCCGTAGAAACAATTTAGCATTAATATCCACAAGAAATCTATTATACAATAACTGAGAAAGGCGTAGGTTATGCAGTTTCATCACAGTATGTCAAAAATGAGCGAGTTAAAGAGGAGAATCAGATGCGCATGTGAATAATGCTGTGTTGAGTCAGTTGTTGTTTAGAATGCCATGGAACTGTACCTTTTTTCGTGGATTATAGTGTTCGCCACACTATTCATACTTCTGGTCTGCCTATTCGCGAGAGTAACACTATTATTCAGGTAAGGCAACATTTTCAAAACTGGCCTCAAACTATGCGAGAACCCCAGCCGCAAGTACGGAGGATTGGTCCAGTAAGATTTCAAGCCAATGAAAAGAATAACCAAACGGCGAGACCTCGCCGATCAGTTTATTACCAGTTATTCTGTAGTTTACTACACCTTGTGATCAAAGATGTGGGCACTGCTTGACTGTATGGATGAACAGAGACTGACACGTTTAGTTGCATAGGAACCCAAGAAAGTGATACCAGAGTTCTTTTAAATGGCGCCAGCAGATAACGGCTTCATTGATCCAACAAAAACAACGTTGCTAGGATTCGCTAAATATTCTTAGTTCTCAAATCGGCTGAATTACACAAGGTCACAAGGTTCAAACCTGTGCAATTTTGAAGAGCTGTCTCGATTGGTGTATAGAACAATATTTGAATGCCGCCATCCCGAGAATCTCAGAAACAATATTTGTTGTGCTACATGTCTTCACATCTCACATGGTTGAAGCACACTATAATACTATTACTATCTGACTTACTATTATATTTCGTAAATCATACGCAAAGTGCATCTTACAGCGTTAATAAAAACAACTTTTCTATTAAGAATAAAGAAGGCATGGAAATCGTCCACCGTTGCATCAACTACAACGACGATCTCTCCTTCAAAGACCTCAAACGCTTCACAAGCTCCATCAAAAAGACAGCAAGGGAACAGCTCGGTCCTGCGAGAACGGATAGCAGTCATATGTGCAATAACAATATCGTTACTCGGAGCGGTCATGATCAGTTTCTATACGTGAGTCTCCGATATTACCGTATGTCGGCCAATCCAGCACATAGTTTCATAGACATGTCGGCTCAGGCCGTACAATGTTATTTAGCAAATTCATATGAAAAATCTTTAACTGAGTCTAGGTTCGCGATGCTTTTACTGCTCTTGCAGTGAAGGCGTTTCACAGCAAATTGATTTGCTAGTGACTAGTAAATCAATTTGTGGGCTCAATCAACGCGCATGGCACACACCGTCGGTGTCCCTTGCCGATGGAATCATATGTACCTAATATAACGAGAGAATTTATTAGATCCATTATCCAATCCAATCTAAAGTGATGTCATTTTTTCGACGTTGACTACAACTGAATAAGTTTTTATCAAAACTTTATTTGTACCCAAATTAGACATCGTCATTATCAGCAACCATTCGCCATCTACTGAGCAAATTTTTAATACCGAAACGATAAAAATGCTGTGATTTTTCAGTAAAATATCTGAACATAGCCTTTTTAACATTCTCCAAATGGTTTTTTTTCAAGGCAATCTTGAAAGGGTCGGAGTAAGTGGCAATCTGAAGGTGCGATATGGGGCGAGTATGGTGGATGAGGCAGAGCTTACCATCCTAATTCTTTATTTGTTCAGTGTCCTTTTTGCACAGCCTGCGTTCTTGCATTGCCGCGCTTCGGAATGACGCGCTTTCTGTTTATGATCGCCGGGTACTTTTCCACTGAAATTTGGTTCACTCTATCCAGTTGTTCACAGTAAATATCTGCGTCAACAGCGTGTTAACATTTGTCAGCACTTCAAAATGATCTATTCCACGGATATTCCACCAAACACACAGAAGCGCCTTTTTGATATCAAAGTCGGCTTCGGTACTTCCTAGTATTTCATTTGCAGGAAGCCACTGCTTTCTGCGCTCTGGATTATCATTAAAAACCCCATTTTTCGTCTCCTGTGATCAGTTGATCAAAAAACGGGTCTGTACGATGCCGCTGCACCAATGCATTGCATTGCAAGTGGTCGATCGGTTGGATTGGTAATGCTCCTTTAAGATTTGGCCGGCCATTTCAACTAAACTTGCGAAGAAAAATAAATACTTGTTTTGAAGAGAGCAAGTCTCGTTTACTTTACAATAACTTGGGCATACCTTCGAGATACACAAATTAGTCGACAAATAATAAGCAAATGTAACAATAGCAAATAATATAATACACAAAAAAGGCATTACTTATGGGATGACTTAATACTATCACTGCAATTATCTTCGTAGTTCCATAGTTTAATCCTCAATGTTCGTAGTTTTAGATGGGGTGCCTATGAAGGTTATCTGATTACGTGCTATGCCTCGATCACTTCTGCGACATCATATCCGAGACATAAAATACAGCTTGCGGAAGGACCGGAGTACACAATTAAACTCAAGTAAGATGCACTTTTGCTCTGTTCGACTATAAATTACCTTAAGAAGAGGTACGGTAGATGGTAGAGAACTTCGTACTGGTCTGATGTAGACTGCAGCGATTGTTTACAAATGTCACTAGTAAATAGAGAAACGGACGTTTGCGACTTCCCAAGGGAAGTGACTGGGTGGGGAGTTGGAAATAGCTATTCATGAAACGAATATGAACATGAAAACCGACCGCGGTTTGAGAAGCCGGGAGGGGACGGATAGGAAGCAGGAAGGCCTGACTTACCTTCCCGGTCCCCCCCCCCACTTCATGAATACTGTACAGATGTTGATGATAAATTACACTAGTCCATGTCGTGCGATGGAGGAGCCCTCTGCATCCGAGTTCAGTGACAGAATGCCCGCCCGCCTTGCGGGTAGCCCGGGCTCGATTCCCGGCCGATTGACCATGCCATGGGCTCGCAGAGTCCGCTTCATCAGTGGAATAGGCGGCACCCCTCCGAGGCCGCGTTTTCAGGACCTGGTCTTAATGCTGATCAATCCTAGTCTCCTCGTAATATTATTTTTCATATGATCTACGTCAGTCTCCTTGGAAGACGGTTACTCACAAATATGGAGAAAAGAGTGTAGAATTGCTGACCAACTGGAAAACATGCATTGTGAGAAGAATGAAAAAGTACCCCTTCAAAACAGCGTGGACGGTAGTGCGCATTACAAACAAGAAGACGAAGGTTAATGGATATCGTAGCATGATAATAACACACTTCACTAGGAGTGGACCTTGAATTGTATAAAGCAGCTGAATCACCTCACGTTAGTAGGCTTGAAACCATTTATTTCTTTGCCTTCAAGCCATGGGTGAAAGTACTGCATAAGGCATTTTAGGAATTACTTTCATACATGCCCAACGAAGGCGGTGGGTGAAAGAGTATGGCAAATATTACAAATGAATTCAGTTGCAATCAAAACTCTTGCGCCACGCGAAACTCGAACCCGCACCTTCTGCTTTCCGGGCAGCGATGCAACGCCTTACACCACCAGCGCTGTTTGACCAAACCGAACATCCCGTGCTATCGGGATGAGCCGGCCGCTGACACCAGCATGAGACCGGTTAAGGTGAAGATTTTCGTAGAAATGACTCATTGATAGAACTTCTATCTTCTATAACAGCCGCTCCAGGCTTAAGGGCTGGGCACACTCCTGCTGCTTGACGAAGCTCCAATGATGAAGAATAAGGCAGAGACGCAGGGTACGTGTCTCTGCGTCAGGGGCGGCGGCGCGCTCATGGCACAGTTCGCTTCAGCGTTGACGCCCAGCGTCAGCGCTGCAAGCGTCAGCTTCAGGGAATGAGCTCGGTCATTCCATGAAGCTGACGCTATCGCTCCTGAGCAAGAGATAAGATAAGTAAGATAGGAAAGCCATTTCCTCAACCAAACCAGCCAACCGGTCAGCTGAGCGATGGTTGGCAATGCCGACACCAGAGAAAGAAGAACGACCGTCCCTCACCGCAAACATGTCCTGAGCCTGAGAGCGACGCCCCGCCCCGTTTTTGACGCACTGAAGCCGCTGCCGAGTGTGCCCAACCCTTTAGGCAAAAATATAAAGATCACAAATGAATTCCTTAGCAGAACGTAACGGTGGTAAAATGTAAAATAACGAAAGAAAGAATAAGTTACATTGAAAAGTAGCATTTTTAAAACTGCGTAAACGTTGCAGTGAATTTATGGAGAAGTGCAAAAAAGGCAATAACTTCATCAGTGCCTTCGGCGAACAATTTTTCACCGACACTCAACTGATGGCAGCTTATGGAGTTGTGAGTGTTTCATGCACAAATCTGAACTTTTGGAGGAAGGAAGAAACGATTGTTCTAGAACCTCACGGAGCCAGATGACCAAGTCCCTGAAAAACTGTTGCTTGCAAATGTTGAAAGGTATAGGTCGAATATGGAAGCATTAAAGACAAATGTTTTGGTACGTGATGTCAGTGAAAGTTATATTATGTTGCGGCATGATTTCAACAGCTTTAACAGGCTTTACATCTAGCTTGCTGCCTACGATATGCTAGGAAAATAGGAAAAAGCATTCAAAGATAATGCATCTAATATTTAACCAATTTGACTAACTCACGCAGTAGAAATACATAGATGCCACTCTCTATCAGGCATGTGTGGTTCTATCCGTTGGGACTGCAACGAAACCTTCGATATCGGTGAATAACAAATGGAATTAGTTGTAATAGCTAGTAATTTGCACCAGCGCGTTTAACCCTAGTCGAATCAAAACCAAATGTAAGATTGCTCAATCATTTCAAAGGTAAATAGGTGGGATCAAAACATGATCTTCGTGACAAATACAAACCTTGTGTCTGTTCTCTCATTTTTTCGTTTTAAGGAAATAAGCAAAGAGTTTCGCAGTATTTTAAAGCCAGGTATGAAGACGGCATACAAGCATGAATTTTCTCAGCACATCACACACTGTTCCAGGACATGGTTTCGCGTTAAGGGATATAATGGCAAGCTCAACCCGTATTGCAGCTATGGAACAGAGTCCAACCGAAGTAGTTTGGCTCTTCAATTAGTTTTCGTTATATTTTGTTTGAAAGCTTGCTTTCAGAAGATTATTTCAAGTTATGAATAGGCCTTGCGTTGTTGAGAAGCTTTATCCTCTAGGATGATGACCAGACAATGTAAAAAGCGCGCGATTTTGAATCAATTCAAGCTCGGCAGCAACTCAGCGACGCAGGGGTCAGCCACATTTGGGGTCATCTGCTAGTTCGCTCCCGACCGAATAAATCGCAGAGGGCGCTATTAGAAGTTCCCTTCCGCCTAGACGGTAAAAAAGACAGACCACTCCCAGAACGATCAAACTAAACTAAACTAAACTAAAGGCGCCTGCGCAAACCCATCAAGTGTGCGAGATTGGAAGGTAGCCAAAATCGCCAACGCCAGTCTCTCAAGCGTCGACGGAAACTCAAAGAAATCACTGTGCTCCTAACTGCTTAGAGTCCTGCATCGGTTCAAGCGAGTGCGCCTGGATGGAATACTTACAGCGATAAAAAGCGGGTGCGTTACGACAACCGGAAAGCCGAACAACATAGCTGGAATGCAACGAGCCGGGGTAAAACCGGAGCTCCACCAAAAGGTCTGCTGCGCGTTTGGTAGTTGGTTTAATGGTCCAGCGCATCGGGTGCTGCCTTTACGTAGTCAAGCCATCATCGCCGCTTTCGCTTCTGTCAATCTCAACCAGATCTATCGAATATCAATGGAGGAAGGAGTCTACATAAGTCGAAATTTATTCCACCAAGACAACGCTCGACCCCACCCGGCACTTCAGACACTCCCAAAAATCGTGGATTTAGGCTAGACGAAAATCATTCAACCGTCAGATCGCATAGACATTTCGCCATGCGAATACATCCATTTCCGGTTGATAAATCACTTCCTCCTTTGGAGGCGTTTCACCTACGTTGATTACCTTGACGATGTTAGGCGCCTTCTACAGCATGAAACCGATCAAAATCTAGAAAAATAGAATTCACTCAGTGGATGAAAAGTGGAAGAACTCATTGAAAATACAGGCAATTACTTCGTTGAAGTCAATCATTACTCTTTTGTCATAATGTTATTTGTTGCTGGAAGGCAAATATTGTTGAAAAATTTATGCCTTCACCTAATAATCTGAAAAGCTAAAAAGTTATATTGACACACCACTTGTGTTCAAATTAATCGACAGAATGCTTATTGAGACCATACGTTATAAAAGCTCCGTTCAGATAATTTCTTTTCTTCGCGTTAGTCCGAAAGAAGTTTTAGTGTTGAAAATGCTCAAGTATCCCTAATTGCACAATTTACAGTTCGATTTGGACGATGGATTTCTAAGTCGCTACCGAGATGAAGTCAACAGGATGACTGGTGCTAAGGCTCGCCCTTCGTTTGGAAAAAGTATAAAACAAGCATTGGTTAGTTTGTCGCATTTCTACTTACACCAAGCTTTCACTTTATTTATCTTTCGTGGTGTAATTAGAGGACACATTTATCTCAAATGATGTAGTAAAAGATGGCTAACGGTGCGTGCAGAACAGCACAAAATCGCTAATTTCATGACAGATATAGCATGAAAAGCACGTACGGTCGACACCGACATGCGTAATTATATAATAGGTTATGAATCATCGGTGAGGAAATCCGATGCCAATTTATAGAGCACAGTGAGTCAATCGAGGGTGGCTCATCGATATAACGACTTAAGTAGGAAGGGGTTCCAGGGAAATTCTGCAGCAGTAGCAGTAGTGGATGGTCATCAAAAACGAAGTTGTAGCATTTGGAAACCTTATAGTTAGGTCAGGAGGTAGAAGAGGAATGCATAGGATTGAAAAAAAAAACGACGAGAAAATAAAATGAAAACGCTGGAAGTGATAATCTAGAAAAATGATAAGTGCAAGGCAAAACAGCAGCAAAAAAGTTGCGCCAATTTAATGGGTGTGTTAAAAATTGGCAATGTTGGGATGGTGCAATCCGAATCAAGGGGGGGGGGGGTGCACCTTATCCGCATGAAAAAGCGCACAACAAATAGGCCATTCGCAAGCAGTCGTTGACGCGAACGCATTTGTGTGATGACGCGGGAGCACGCAAAAAGTTATTCATAAAAAAGTAGTGGAGCCAAGCCGGCTTAGGGCTTGAACCTTCATCCTCTCTCACTTGCACAGCGATCAGCTCGATTGACTAGACAGCATTAGTGAACATAAGGCAAGCGTTACTGCACTTTATGTTCCATGTTTTCTTGTTTCTGCTGCAATTTCAACAAGAATATCCAGTTGTCACGCCCCCATTAGACATTAGACTTGCATCTCCTCATCTAGGAACACTGTTTAAAATAATCGTCCGACCGATTTTATGAACCAGAAAACATAAGGTAAGTATCATTGTGCATTATGTTCATGTGCACGGTTAGGTTGCATGGACAGTTAGTGGATTATGCGTTATCCTATGCCGGCTCCAAAAAATTTAGATAAACGCTGCAGGTGCGGATTTCTTTCCCTGCAGCAGCAGCCGTTGTCGGCTTACGGTTAGGCAATTTGCAGATGAAAAGTGCCTACATCCACGACATCTATTGCAATTGATTAACACTAGCAAACATGCGTAAAGCGTGCTGTCAGAAAAGCAGTTGAACTCCACCTCGTTTTCCGCAATAGTGGCTGCTTGATCTAGTGAACCTAAGGTCCTGTCTCGCTTTGTACCAAACCAAATAAATAAAGCGGTTACAGAATGTTGTTGAAACAATAGACGATAAGTGCGACGACATACCTGCAATGTGGATTCGGTGGCGAAGACGGGTTGACGAGGACTTTAACGCTCCTTTTCAAGGCCAGTGGCTATGCTGCGGTGGGTACAACTAAAATTGCATGAATCTATCCATAACAGCTCAAGCGACGCGATTTTAAAAAATTCAAAAAGAACTATCATCGCGCTTATGATTATGGTAATTGTTGGGAATTAATGCTTAAGCTCATAACAAATTATTCATTTATCTGACAAAATCTGAGCTCCTCCTGTGCTGCGATCAGCAACCTCACAGGCAGAGAAGGCTCATAGATGTAGATCCCCTATTCGTCCTATGGAGCACCCTAGCGTAAAAAGGCACAATATGTGGAAAGAAGCCCTATGTGCCTACCTCTCCTGGCCTCATTGGACTTAACTCCCCACGGCATATAGCGCCTGCAACTCCATCCTTGCCACCCTGCTCACGCGCTTCCTTCGACGTTGCTGAGAGAGAACCAGGGCACGGATTCATGAACACGGCCGGCAATAAATCCTACCCCGATTAACCTCGACGGCCACTTACCGGCCCTTTAGCGGGAGCTTATGTCTGCTTCTGAATTATGACCACCAAAGCAAGGGTTTGCCCCTATCGAGTATTGATTTGGTGAGTGAGTTGGCAACGGGCCAGAGTCGTTACGTTTGGCAGAAATTAGCAGGGCAGCAAAACCCTGCTTTAGCGGAAAATGTTCCCGGACGCGCTAGCGAGGTAGCATTTACCTCAAACTTACCACTGATTTCCCCCGCCGAGCGTTCATGAATCGCGGATAACTGAGGATGGCCGTAGATTTTACATTTCCCAGCCGGTAATTCGTTCATGAAACCAGGCGCAGAATGCAGAGAGCTGCAAAATTATGTACTAACCGCGATACTGAAGCCTAGGCAATGGCCCGTTCGCCAAAGTACGTAGTGGCCGATTTGAAAAGGATTCCCTCCGTCTGGATGCACAGCAATTTCAAAAGACTAAATATAGTACTTAGTAAGAAGGCAATATCATACTCATAGCAGTAGGAATAGAATATTAGGAGTCCTCCGTGGTTCTAATAAACTACGTATCCTGATTCAGCAGTGCTCACTCTCGTGCTAATGTCAGCAGTGAGTATGGGGAGATGAAGAGCAGGAATGGGCCTCATGGTAAGCATAGGTATGATTAAGGTGTAGGTATAAAGTCAGACATCGGAGGCCACGCCGCTGGAGGTCAGGAACAATCAATGCGGCACGTGAATGGCTGGACGTCATTCAAGCCAATCGATTGCTAACGTAAGCACCTTCTCATGCTCTCAAGTCGATCAACGCCTCCTCATAAGCAAGGTATACTTTGTCTGTTTCGGGACTATGAAAGCTTCAAGATCACCGTGAGAATGGTGCGCCCAGGTAGATCACCTAGAACGGGAGCGGTCGCGATCGCTACACCCGACCGTGCCTTTACTCACAAGGAAAAGGATACCAAGTGGCGGCGGCACTTTGACCAGAAATATATTCCATAGGATACATAGTCGAACCCCGATTAAATGTGTATTTCTGAAATTGTATATCTGAAACGGATATCAGGAAAAGCAGCTGTCATAACTTTAACTCGCTATTCACTAACTATGAACTCAATAGGTCCGTCAAACATCAGAATACAAAGAGCTTCATCTCTGCGGCATATTGAACCTTTCTGGTTTCAGTTTCCGTGTGCAGATTTTTTCTCTGTGTAGGTGTCCAAACGCAAAAAATGGATGCCTCCAAAATAGGTAAAATTACAACGGAAAACTTCGTGAGAAGTGGAACTTGAATACTGCAAGTACTGACAATAGTACTGAAATCTAAGGTTTTTTCTTGATTGAAGTAGAAGCACTGCTTCCAAATAATACAGATAATTGAAGCTGGCGTTTTTGAATTTCCAGCAAATTGTGAGGTCATCCATCCATGGCATGTAAGTAATTTTGCAAACCTTGCGGCGCCGGATGCAAAGAATAATAATAAGTGATAATAAATTCATTAATAATAATAAAATAATAATAAATTTTCCAAAAATGAGGCTCGAAAGTTGACAGCGCAATGCACTAAGTTGTGATTGCGCAAATAATGGATTTGCATGTAGTTCTAAATGACACAAAAACGGATGAAACAAAATGTTAGGATAGTCGAATCTATACTGTTGTCTGCTATATATAAAGCCTGAAAAGAACGCTCTAATACGGATATTTCCATGCGATATTGTAATAATTATTGTAATGTTGTATTGTAAAACTATGCCATTGCAATATCTTTAATTCCCCAAAAAAAGAATTAAACCTTCGTTGAACATCACGAAGCAATCATGATCCTTAGTAGGTCTTATTTTCTTAGATCGAAGCTACCTAAAGTGTAATTAATATTCGCAGTTCTAGCTGGTGCTTTTTTCATACTTTAGTCTACAATCGTTTGAACAAAGAGTTACTCAGATATTTCCTTGAGGTTGAAGAGAGCGAGTCGCAGTACAAAATATGTTAGGTTTTTCTACACTTATTAATAAAAAACGTTGCAGTAATTATTGGCCTGCTGTGCTTCTTAATATTCGTAATCATTATGTTTCTATCAGAAACAATCAATCCCGATCGGTCAGACAATAGCTCACGGTCTCGCTCAATTGCAGGACGGGTAAGCTTTCCTACAATCAACACTTTCTATTTTAAAGAAACAAAAGTATCTTATGTAATGTTATGTGTTGCGATCAGTGACCCCATGGGCAGAGATGATCCCCGTGCCCGTAGCGCTCCTAACCGCCTCATGGACACACGAGGGTCACTTAGATAATACTCAACCCGTGGGGAAAGGGAGTCCTACTGATTAGCCCCAACGTATTGACTACGAACGTATTGGTGGAGTTTCAACCGCCGGCTGGCCCTTCCTTCACCTCCTGCCACTCGAGCCACGCTTCCCTAAACGTCCACGGAAGGGGCGCCTAGAACCCAACCCTTACAAAATACGGGACCTATACACAATCAACACCCACACAATATACACACGAGACACCACGGTCCAACCAGCGCGATGGGCGCCTGTCGTTCGCGCAGTGACCTGGAAACATATGAAAGCATCACCGATTCCTCCTGCACGACACACGGCAACTCTGAGAAATTTATTGAGACGAAGCGAGCAGCAACCATACACAGAACAGAAATAGGGAATAGGGTCAGAAATTGAAAATGTAGTATTGAACGGATTTCCATGAGTCCGTGGGTGTAAGCGCAGAGCTCAATAAATCCCACAGCCTTCACTTGGTACTGTTATCCCATAGTGAACTGCGAAGACGTATTGCAGAACCGGGGCCCCACGCCGGCAGGATGGGAATATAAGCGAGAGAGCGGTTAACTTCCCTGCTGCAGGGACGATCGATGTAGATTGACACAGTCTTGCGCCGATCGACTGCCGACGTCAGCCATTTTCCCATACCTCGGCCCCGTCGAAGCGCCTCATCGGCAAGCTACCGAGGAAAACAGCGCGCCCCCGGTCAATCACATGACAAAGGAGCGATCGTACGGTTGCGACTGTAGGTGATTAGCTATTAAATGGATTATTTAGCGCTTGCTTCGCATACACTGTAACTTGTTCCACAAAATGGTTTTCTCGTGATCGTATTAAAACTTGCTAACCAGGCAAATGATACATAATCACTAACTTCATCAGAATTAAGCAACAAGCAAGGTTGGTGTGAAGATTTGGGAACAGGATTAAGGGCAGCAGTTTCTATTAGTTGTAGCTTCATACAAATTCAATAGAGATAATGTTGACTTAGTGAAGATTGGGGGAGAGGATCTAAGGTTGAGTAGGAAGGTGCACTAGAGCTTCTTGTGATCTCTTTTACGGTGGTTCGCTTCAGCAAGGATCAGTGTGAGACTTAAACAGGGAAACTAAGACAGACACTCAGGCGGGCACACTGAAAGGCTCAGACAAACTAATCTTGTGCACTCCATGCGCCGATTCTCCATCACATAGAAGGAAAATAAGCTTCAGTTCCATAATGAAAAGAATGGGACGCAGTACATGCATTAGGACTTTCGTGACATTCAAGCTCTTCATCTCTGTAATGTTGCTAACCTTCAGGTTATACTATCTGGTTCGGACTGTCGTCTTCTTAGTACGTCAGACAAGTGTTTGAGTAACCATACCCTGAAAGAGATTCCTAGCCAGCAGAGCGATGTTCTGAACAGACCAGATGGCACAATAAGCCAACAGGGCGATGTACTCAGTGTGAATGGTGCACCTAACACCACAGAACAGCTACTGCGAAGCGAAGAAAGAAATCCAAAAAGTAAAGCGTATGAGATAGCAGTAACAACGGAACAGGACGACAAGAAGACAAAAACGAAGGAGGAGAAAGATAAGGAAAAGCAAGATGAGAAGAAAGCAAAATCCACTTAGTTAGGTTTATTGCTCGTTTTAGCAACTTTTTGTTGAACACGCCTCAGCAAAATGTTTGCATACAATTAATGAGGCTTTTTTTTCAGAGAACGAATCATAGAATATGAAATTTTATTGACTTACTATCATTTCACGAAAGTCACGATGGAAATCTTTAACACAGCTTAATCTGAAACATGGTCATATATTGATTTAGATCGTTGCCATTCTTAAAGGTGCAATAAAGGTTGTTGAAAATGTGTGCGTGTCTATTAGTAGGCAATAAGCAGGTGATGAAAATATGTACGTTAACCTAGAGAAGAAAGAGAAGTAAACAAAGAGCACAATGAACAACCAACTGCTCATGACTGCAACTGCAGACTTTTGAGCGCACTTATCCCAGTCCACGGAAGCTAGAAATCCAACAGATCTTTGACAAGCAAAGCAAACAAGTGCTATAAGCAATTTTTATGGCGGATACATCCTATCCTACTACGTATAAAGAGTTAAGCTGTCTGCATACTTGCGGCACGCAGCACGCGGCAGAACTGTCGCGTGGCAGTGAAAAGATGACGCGACGCGACACTCTTCCTCAGCTTTGCCGCTATACTCCATCGCCAACGCGGCAATGCTGAGTAATGGCAAAGATGGCAAAATATTTCCAGCCGGGACCTACACAAGCGCTCCAGTCATCGCTGAAGCACTTTCGTTTCCTTCGAGCGGCCGTAGATCACCTCTCTGTTTCTTTATCGAAAAATCGCAGTACGCCGTAGCGGTCCAGTTATTTAGTTGTCAAAGTATATTTGTTGGCAGATGGAAAAACATTTGCTGAACCATTTTCGACGAGGATCTTAATCACGCAACCTCGACGAATAGCCTTTTTTCTCGAGTTTTCACACTGAAATAGATAAGAGGTGACAAATTTATAATATGAATGGGAGAAACCGTGTCGTAGGAATAGATGATAGCAAATATAAGAGATGAGGTCGTAATTATTGTAGCGACATAACAACTTCAATAAAAGCACGACACGAAAACCACAAAGCATTGGACAGCAAGGTCCAAATATTGTTAGCTGATCAGTATCGATCATGTTTAAAGGACGCGCCTGTTTCCACTCTAAATTACTGCAATGATCAGGTAGGGGCAGACAGAACTCTGTCTGCGGCAAAGCAGCTGCAGCGGCAATAAAGCAATTGGGAAGGAAGTGTGAAGACCTCAAGGGGGGTAGACAAGAACGGGGCTCTTAAAGATTACAATAGCTCTTAAAGATTTGCTGAAATACCAGCCATTGAACTACTGAATACACAAAGAAGCATTAATGGTACTAACAATATAGCCATAATTGCACAGACACTTCATTATGTACAAATCACTATCAATACAGTGCATGGATCTGGCTTTCTAAATTCTTGATTTCAAGCTTCTGTTAGTTGTACCTTCATACAAATTCAGGAGCGATGATGCTCAGTTAGCGAGAGAGCAAGCGAGCAGCTTCCGAAGTATATCATAACTCATTGATGTAGAAATATCTCAATATCAAGACGCCACAAACACGAAGCACAAAAGAGCAATGTTTGCCAAGATATCCAGGATTATAGTTTCTGTGAACCATACTACAACTGCCGGAACTGCTTCTGTTTTCTGTGTTTACCATCAGTTCCCCTCTCACAACTGCCTAACACCATGAAGCGGCAATAGAGCTTTAGAAATGGGGTCTGCTGGGACAAAAGATTGCCTGACCCCCAAACAAGAATTCACCCCATGACAATCTTCAGTGACTGTTTCTCCATACCATACTCTTGTTCTATTTCACCTTCTCCTCTTACTAGTACTGAGCACTGGTTCCACACTTTGATCACTTTCTTACCTAAAATGCGAAATACAGTACCGGACATGCCGCTGCGTCCAACAAGCACAAGCGGCGCAAAAGATGAGAAGCGGCGCAAAAGGGCGCCGGAGAGCGCCGTTTTCCGCTCGCCACGCGCCGCGTCTGCGGCAAGTCGCGTTAGTGCGCGGCGTCCTCAACTTCTGGACGTTAGACTGATGGAAGGAGCCTATCCATGCATGCGGACGAGCATGGCCTACTGTTTGGAACTAACTGCCGGCATGGCGCGCGCTCTGAACAATGCATATAGGCCTGGCAGAATCAATCGAGTGGGAGCGACAACCTGTAGAGCGAGCGACAGCTTGAACAGTGAGCGCATGGAGAGTTTTAACAAAAATTCCTATCCTTCCTACTCAGGCATTGCTCTAGGACTGTCCAGCTTGCATCTGGAGTGCGCCGTGAACAATGCATATAGAATCGAACCTATCAATCGAATGGGCACGACAGCTTGTAGAGTGCGCGTTTAGGGAGTTTTATCAGAAATCCTTAGCCGCCCTACTCAGGAGCTGCTCTAGGACTGTCCAGCTTGCATCTGGAGTGCGCCGTGAACAATGCATATAGAATGGAACCTATCAATCGAATGGGTGCGACAGCTTGAACAGTGAGCGCATGGGGAGTTTTAACAAAAATTCCTAGCCTTCCTACTCAGGCATTGCTCTAGGACTGTCCAGCTTGCATCTGGAGTGCGCCGTGAACAATGCATATAGAATCGAACCTATCAATCGAATGGGCGCGACAGCTTGTAGAGTGCGCGTTTAGGGAGTTTTATCAGAAATCCTTAGCCGCCCTACTCAGGAGCTGCTCTAGAACTGTCCAGCTTGCATCTGGAGTGCGCCGTGAACAATGCATATAGAATGGAACCTATCAATCGAATGGGCGCGACAGCTTGAACAGTGAGCGCATGGGGAGTTTTAACAAAAATTCCTAGCCTTCCTACTCAGGCATTGCTCTAGGACTGTCCAGCTTGCATCTGGAGTGCGCCGTGAACAATGCATATAGAATCGAACCTATCAATCGAATGGGCGCGACAGCTTGTAGAGTGCGCGTTTAGGGAGTTTTATCAGAAATCCTTAGCCGCCCTACTCAAGAGCTGCTCTAGGACTGTCCAGCTTGCATCTAGAGTGCGCCGTAAGCAATGCATATAGAATCGAACCTATCAATCGAGTGGGCGCGACCGCTCGCAAATTGCACGCGCGGGCGTGTTTGGAGCGCGACAACTCTTTCACGTGTGAACCCTTCCGGCTGCAGCTTGTGTATTTTGTAGTCAGTAAAAAGCTCTAGCAGCTCGCCAAAGCACAGCGATATAGCCTAACAACTGACAAAGTTACGGTGGTGCAAAAATGCAGGTCAGGCTTGTACAACCAATTTTTTCCGAATTCAGGCGATCACTGCGGAAAGAGGCGATGAGCTGACGGCCTACAAATGCACAGGTTAACAGACCACTTAACGTACTTTACAAAAAGGCGCTTACAGCTCTCCAGCTGCCTAACCTTCCTTAGTTACAGCTGCCGCTTTAGAGCTGCGGACGGCAGCAGTAAGGATTCTTCCGCCCTTACTCCTTCCGGTTTCGAGTTTTCGACACTCGCAATGAAGCTCAATGAGCTCTATCGAACGGTGTCAATCTCGACCAATTTTGGAGATATCGATTTTTTGACAATTTTGCATCGGGGGTGAGGCCGCAGCGGAGGGCCGATGACGTCACCGAAAGCCAATATTTTGGAATCTGGCCAAGTTTGACACCATTCGATAGCGCTTTTGATGGTGAATGGAACGTTTTTACGTAGACTGGCCAGAACTGTGATGTGAGCGAGTAAGAGCGAGGAGAGCATGACCATTGTTGTGCTAAATTGTGCGCGCGGCGTCTTCTGAGCGCGATAGCTCTGTAAGGTGTGAACCTTTCCGGTTGCGGCTTGTTGGTTTTGTAGGCAGCAAAATGTTCTAGTAGTGTGCCAAAACACGGTAATGTAGCTTATGACTGGACAAAGTTACGCGCTGCGAAAATGCAGGTTAGCCTTGTGTGACACGATTTTTTCCAAATTCAGTCGACCCCTGCGGAAAGGCGCCGAGAGCTAGCATCTTACAAATACGCAGGCGAGCAGAACGTTTACGGTTCTTTACGAAAACGTGCTCACTACTTCCTAGCTTATAAAATTGCCTTAGTACCAGCTGCCGTTTTAAGGCAGCAGACTTAGCGGTTGAAGTTTCCTGCCCCCTTACTCACCCATATTTGGGTTTTCGATACCCACAATAACAAACCATTAGCTTAATCGCGAAAAGCTCTATCGAACGATAACCAATTTGGCCCCGTTCGGAAATATCGATTTTCGATGACGTCATCGTCCCACTGCCGCGGACGTGAGTGGCCTTGTCCTCGGTGCAAAACCGCCAAAAAATCGATTTTTCCAAAATCGGTAGTAATTGACACCACTCGATAGCGCTTTTCATGCTGAACAGAAAAGTACCATTGCGAGTGTTGAAAACTCAAATCTTGGCGAGTAAGAGCGCAAGAAACTCTAACCGCTATCTTCCGACGCTTTCAACTGGCAGCTGTGGCTAAGACAGTTTAGGCAGCTGAGGCGTTCTGAGCACGTCATCGCAAGGTATCTTAAGCGTCCTGTTAGCACACGCATTTTAAGCGCGTTAGCTAGCTGCGTCTTCCAGCAGTGGTTCACCGAAATCGGAAAAAATGCGTCACACAACCCGCATCTGCATCTTCGCACCTCTGTAACATTGCCTCTTCTTAAGCTACACCACTTCTACTTTGGCATGCTACTAGAACATTTTACTGCCTATAAGAACCACCAGTTGCAGCCGAAACGACTCGAACCTGACCGAGCTACTGCGCTCCGAACACGCCCACATGTGCAATTTCGCACAATAACGGTCGATGTTTTCCCTGCTTTTACTCGCCCAGATTACGGTATTCGCTACTCGTAGCAGCACTGTTCAATTCAGCACGAAAAGCTCTATCGAATCTTAACCAATTTGGCCCGGTTCGGAAACAGCTATTTCGATGACGTCATCACTCTCTGCCGCGACCTAGAGCGGCGCCCTCTTCTTCGACGCTAAATTGTCAAAAAATCGATTTTTCCAAAACTGGCCGAGATTGACACCGTTCGATAGAGCTCATCGAGTTGACGAGAACGGTGTCATTGCGAGTGCTGAAAACTCAAAACCGGAAGAATTAAGGGCGGAAGAAGCTTCACTGTTGCCTCCGCCGCTCTAAAACGGCAGCTGGTACTAAGGCAATTTAATAAGCTAGGGAGTTGTAAGCACGTTTACTTAAAGAACCTTAAGCGTTCTGCTGGCCTGCGCATTTGTAAGATGTTAGCTCTCGGCGTCTTTCCGCAGGGGTCGACTGAATTTGGAAAAAATCGTGTCACACAAGGCTAACCTGCATTTTCGCAGCGCGTAACTTTGTCCAGTCATAAGCTACATTACCGTGTTTTGGCACACTACTAGAACATTTTGCTGCCTACAAAACCAACAAGCCGCAACCGGAAAGGTTCACATCTTACAGAGCTATCGCGCTCAGAAGACGCCGCGCGCACAATTTAGCACAACAATGGTCATGCTCTCCTCGCCCTTACTCGCTCACATCACAGTTCTCGCCACTCTACGTACGCTAGCAGCAATAATGAGGCAGGTCATTATTGCTGCTAGCGCCCAACAGCTGATGGCAGAAATTTGTCCGGGCTATAGTTGATCGTGGTGGGATCTAGATTGGAAACTGAGGTGTCCTTTAAATCCGATCAATAATATTGATCAGCTGATTAATTTTTGGGTTCTCCGTTTGGAAACTGCTCCTCTTCGTGCAGTTCTTCCGCTTCGAAGTAGTAGTGTTGCTCTATTTATTCAATTCTTTGTCCTAGAGTTCTCGACATATCTCGTACACAGTATACGTCGTCACCTGCCTTTCAGAATGCAATCACTCGAGAACCTAGGGTAATCTCCCAAACGGCGCGAGCGCTACTTGTTTAAAAGTAGATTGCTACGCTACTCAATTGCTGCCCAAACGGCAAACTCAGCTCCGGCAAGAAATAGATGGAGATCAGAACGTGTCCGATTAGTGTGAAAAAGAAGCACTTCAGCGATGACGATTGGGCACACGATTCTCACGGGATGAGTTATTTATTGGATTTTTCACATCTTCGCCTCGCGTTGGCAAACGAACGGTGCGGCAAAACTGATCATGTTTGCCGCTTGACGTCGCGATTTCAACGACTTGCGGCAGTTTTGCTGCCTGCTGTGTGCCGCACCGCCGCAAAGTGTGCCGAGCCCTTAACACGCTCTGTGCCGATATTCACTACGGACAGGAAAATATAGCCTGACGTGTCATTGCTACCACGGAGATAACAATAAAGTTCGTTCTGAAGAGTAGGCATTATTTTACAGTTCAATTGGTAGCAGGTGGTGGAGCATGAGTGCACCAGACAGTGCTACGTCTGAGTCCCGCTTCTCCAAAGGTGTGCAACATTTCAGCATACAAAAGTTTGCTCAACCGTTCTAACTTTTGAGTAACTTCACAGGAACTAGTTTCGGAATATTTATGCACGATGGAACAGGCTAATTAAGCTCTCTATAACATACTTGCTTTTAGAATGTCCCACACCTAAGATAACAGATATCAGCAAAGGGAGCCCTTTCTTTTTCAATGCACAAGGAGCGAAGATTATGCAATGGGTTGTGGGAAACGACTGCATACGACACGAAGAGGTAATAGCCGGTATGAAAGCTGTTATCCACTTTGTCGAGAAACAACCCCTAGGTTTGGAATGTGGTTGAAAGCTCGGCGCAAACAGGCTCGGAGGGGGGGGGGGCAGGATCACCATGTACTCAGTGGATATTCACCTTGGTAGCAAGGCACGTGAATGGCCAATTACAACAGAAATGGTCTAGCTCAGTACATCATAATTGTAGAACACAGCAGTGCTGTATAAAATTTTTAGTTTCGAATAAAACAAAACGTTCTGAAGAGCTGTCCTACATGGTGCCCCCGCCAACCCTACTTCCGCCAACAATCTATGTAGTGGAGCAGAATACATCTTCACCTTGAAAAAATAATTTACAGAATTGCGCAAAGCGACTCGGAGGGTGCCACCTCGTAGGGCAGCCCTACACGACGTTCCGTGTTGCACGAAATTACAATTTTATACAGCATTGGTGTGTTCTACCCTAGTTGTAGACCGAGCTAGGTCACTTCTGTAGCCGTATTCATGAACGTTCCCGCGATCTTCCCGCCTTCCCACGGGAAGCGACCGAGACGAGAGAGCATGCAGGAGAGAGGGGCGAGAGGTGATATCGCTTTGATATCGTTTATCTCCCGCTCCCGCCACTTCATGAATACGGCCTCTGATGTAACCAGACGTTTAGCGGCCTACCGGTCGCCAAACGGCCGATCGATATTGATCGCCCGAATGAACCCACCAACCAACCTGCAGTGAACATTATGAATCGGCCATCATAATCGCGTGACGCCCATTCCAATCTAGCAGATAGGCTAAAACCGATAACTCCGGCGGAAAATCAACAATATCGATCTATGCTGGTCTTCCGATTTAATCCTTCCACCCTCTTTTTTCGAATTTCACAATTTTCCGCCATTTTCGTCTATTTTCATCGATTGCATGTTATGGTAACCTCGACAAATTCTAGCGCGGGTTACCTTCACACGTTTGACACGTTTCACAGGCTTACACAGGTTTGTGACACACACACGGATAGACGGACTAACGCTTTTATATTAGTAGGATTAGGCACTCATGTGTATCAAGGTGGATAACCAATTAATACAAGGTGACCCCCTCCCAGCCGCTCTGAGCGAAAAGTCAACCTAGGCGTATTTGTAATGTTTATGCGACGATGCACAGCGTTTTTTAAGTTTTTAGATAAATTTTCGTTAACGACATGTATAAATAGGCTGGTCTCCTCTGCTCTAGTCTCACACCGACCCCCTTCTCTAGTTTCAAAAGTAGTGTATTCAAACCACTGAAGACTACAAAACAAGCTCATCATGCTTGGTTTTCGAGCAGTTCCACCAAATGATATAATACCTCGATAGACTGCCTAAACTCTGGTAGTATTTGTAACCAAGGTCCATGTGTGAGACGTACGTTTTATTTAAAAAAATGAAAATAAAACGAAGTATTGTCTTCTCATCAGTATATTAAGCTCAACATGTTCCTATAATAACTCCAAACATGTGTAATATAGTACTATTTGCACTTTGGAAACAGTAATCGACAGAGTTAAGTAGTGGATTAAAAATGCTGACAAATTAAAATTTGGCGCAATGCGTTTTAGGGGTGCACTCTTGTTATGACAACTTTTCTTCCTCATTATTCTTACTTCAGTTTCATATTCCAGCGGAATCCTAGAGCTGAGTTGGACTATGGCAAGGAAAGCCAACATAATTTTTTACCGTGAGCCGTACACTGAAGAACTTCATATCTAGGAGGGAGTGCACCTCCAAACGCGCATAGTGCCTACAATTTTAAAAATCCTTTCTTACAACTAGATGAGTAGAAGCGGAGCAATAAGAGTTAGAAGGTAATTAAGGTGGAAAACGCGAAGAACAACACTGCTGAAAATAACGTCCTTGCAATACATCCTAATCCATTCAAATGTGTGAGTTACAAATATCTTCACGTTGCTTTGCAGTAATGAGAAGGGAGAATGACTTGTCTTGTTTAGTTCGATAGGAACTGCGTTGCACGTGCATGTCCCTTTTGATCTGCCTCCACAGCTAGACAATCGACTGGCGTTTTCTAGGTTCTAGCACTAATGTTGTAATAAAGTCGTTAAATTTGGCGAGCCCGACCCGCACTTAAGAGATCTAGTGTCTGGCGAACTAAGGCGTGGGCAAGAGTCAACAAAATCCGAAGAAATGCGAAGCTCTCAATGGATGCGCCGTTACTAGCTAGAAGCCGGATCGACACACAGGTCAGCTAAAAGTCGCCAGTGCACCTCTCCAACACTCAGGAATTTCCGTCACAACAGCAACAATAACAATGAAACCACCACTACAATAACAACAAATGAACTCTTTTGCATTTCGCTCGCCAGCCCGAACCGCGATTGTTCTGCCACCCTCTTATAAGCGCAAACATTTCTCTTGCAACTTTCGTTCCCCCGAGTATAAGGTAGCCACTGGAAAGCGCTGTGTTGTATCTCTACTCTGAGGGATTAGGCCTATGGCATACCACTGGCGACGAGCCCGGCGACGCCACTGCCAACAGACAAGTATTGACCATTCGTGCCGGGACATTATCAGACAGAATGGGGAGAGAGCGCGCTTGACGGTTGTCGTTGCCGGATCGACTTTTAGTACATTGGTATGCATTTAACGGTTAACGATCTACCGGTCTAACGGATTTACCAGCATTTTCGCGATAAATTCTCTTAACAAAATTTTTCGGTAAATTCCCAAATTTATCAGAAAAATTAACGATTTTGTTCATGCAAAATCATGTTTCTATCTATCGAATGAAGAGGGAAACATACTACCAATCTCAGCTTAGAAGTGATTGTTTCTATCTTCTCAACTTGCTATTAGCGTTCGTGGTCCTCAACCCCATTAAAACACCCATGTACACATAACGAGGCGAAGATGGTGCGTTCCAATGTTAACAACACGTTCCACTGTGATAGTACCTCGCGCTGAGATTCCCCACACGACATGGGCTCCAGGACCTAACTCCAACGCGGACGTGCGCTCGGTGACGCATGGTTAGCCGCGGGGTACGAAATGTTCTCAGTGTTTAAGCTCCCAGACCACATTTCTAGCAAGGAAATTAAAATCACACAGAATGTGGTAGGCAACAGTCTGCAGTAGGACAACTGATCCGAGAATGGGTAATAGTGACTTTTTTCCGTAGTATAACCATAATCACGGGTAAAAATTGACCGAAGAAATTGTAGATGGCAAATACTGACGCCAGAAGCCATCCTCATGACCAGGATTCCTGTATAAACTGTCGCTGATCGTCCTGTTAAAACCACATTCATATACCATCACCAGGGTCAAAGAAACGTTGAAATAAGGCAAAGGCGTGCCGCATGTCCCTGTAGGAAACGTTTCTAGCCGTCGGAAGCATCGGACCGCGACAACTCGTCCAATTTCGCCGCGCACCGTGCGCGACGCCAGGTGGGTTCGCACAGCGTTGGAGTTATGTCTGCCCCCGCACGACATGAGACAATTTGAACTAGAGATATAGGAGCTCTCAGAATAGAAGATCGCCAGATGAATAAGGAGAAGATACGCTCATGTCTTGTTCCCGTAATTTAGTCCAAGATGTAAGGCATCGGAATGTACTCTGTTAGTCTACCTGGTCTCCTGGTGGTCTCTTAAGCTGTTTTCCCGTATAAAAAAAGAAGGAAGTTTGTCATCATCTCACATTTCGTTGTTTTTTCCTGGTCTAATTTTGCTCCAAAGTACACCTTAATAGTTCAAAAAAGTAGTAGTGTAAGGAGTAAATCATTCTTCCATCGAACGAAAAGATGATAATTGTGATCATTTTAAAAACAGGTAGACTGTTAACCCAAAAGAAATATAGCAATATTTGATTGGATGTCGGATGTTCCAGAAATGTTTTTGAAGAGGATTTAAATTAAGCTTTCACATGGGAGTTCCTTCCCCTGCCACGGCGAGTAGCTACATACATCCAATGTAAATGCAGTCTCATCTCCTTGTTTCGGTTACATATCCGTGTTTTATCTGTTTCCAAATTGGGCAAGGGAGGGAACTGCAGGATGTAGGCAATTTTAACACGGGCGCGTCACTCGAGCCACACCCTCGAGTCTCTTTCCCTGCCCAAATGTGTGCTCTCCTCCGCTGACGCAGATTGCCGGTAAATTCAGCGGAGGAGAGCATGAAAACTATAGCATTGTTTGTAGCTTTTCCTTACTATCAGTGTGCCTTGTCTCTTTGTTTTTGTGTCGGTGACACTTTTTAGAAGGTGACTCACCTTTCGGATGAGAGATCATCATCCCTCTAAAATGAACGAGATACATATATGCACTCCATAAACTTTGTTATCACTCGTTCTCCACTTATATGGTGTTATCCCTCTGGAATCAACATTCAATGTAATCTCTCTCGGTCCATGCTCTTCCAGTACTGGATTCTTCTGCCGCGTTGTTTGTGACTACAAATCTTTAAGACTAAAGGCCTCCGCACCGTTTTGCCGCCTATGTGGCAGTTTTTCTGTCTGCCTTGTGCCGCGTTTCCGCGAAAGTGTGCGAAGGCCTTAAGACTTCATTATACCCGTAGGCGTACTCCTGAACCGGCGGGAGTAGAAAGGTAAGCGAGACCTCCCCGCTCCCACTTCATTCCTTTCCTGGCCCTCTGGAACACTGTTGGTTTTCATGTTCATATTCGTGCCGTGAACAGCAGTTTTCATCTCCCGACCCGTTTGCTTCCCTTGGAAAGCCACGAACGTTCCCGATCACAGGTCGCTCTTGTTCTGCGATATATTCAAAATGGACCTCCTGACAAGTCGAAAAACAACGTACAGATCCACGTTTATCTATCGCATCGCGCCATCAAAAAAGCCGCCTCTCCAGCTCTTCTGGTATTGCAGAAAAAATTCATAACGATGCTTAGTATTGGAATTTTACTTACATTGGCCATAGTTATCCTAACAGCCGTCTTAATTATACTAAGGAGAAAGCGGAAGCTGTGTTATATTGTACGTTTCTTTTTAACATACTTATTAAGCCATCTACGGAAACACTGCAAAATTGATAGTCTTTTGTAGGGCCCGACTCAGATAATTGCATTAGGAGCATTGGATATCTTGCTGATACTTGCTGCCCTTTTACTAGGATTTTCTTCTGCGGTTCTTGTATGGAATAACGAGAAACTGGGCAGATCCGTGAAGCAAACTGGTACGCTCCAAACGTTCGACTTTCTTGGCCATTTTTGGCCAATTTTTTATATACTGTACAAAAAGCAAAATATTTTTTTCGAAAAACTAAAGCAAAAAGGTCTTGCAATAGCTTTTCCACGCACAATTAATATGACTTCAAGTAACGATGAACCTAATGAAAATATGTATCCTTTTCCTGTTTTCCATAAACACCGGCAACCATTTTTGCATTATTAAAGCGAAAGTACTCAGCTCGATCTAGCGTCCAGGATAGCCATTAGACCTAACCACCTGCTGCCGTGGCAATGTGCAAGGCCTGTTCACGTCATCTCATCCCAGCCGCTGTCATTGGAGCTCGTTTTCGTCGCCCAGGGGAAGTCTGCAGCTGAGTTCGGCGGATTTCGAGCGCAGCACCATGCTAGGGAAGGGACTTCAGGGTGTGTGCGATCCAAGCTGCTCGTGTGGAAACTGCTTTCGTCGCCCAGGGGGAGTCTGCAACTGGGTTCTGCAGAACCAGGCTAGGGAAGGGTTTCTGGGATGTGGTGCAAGAAAACAGTAACACAGGAGAACCGAACCCCCGCCCTCCTTCGTATGAAGCAACGCCACTACCACTGCCCCACGACCTGTTTGCCCGGAGTGCCATCGCGGGCATACGAGACATCGATCGAATACCCACGTGGACCCCGACTCGATCCGCGACGCAACGGCAGCAGCCACACGCTACAGTATAGCGGGTTGATGAGCAAATCTGCACATCAACCCGCGACTCTATGGAATACATCGGCAAGTGGTTAAGTCTAAGTAAGACAAGCGACCAGTGCGGTTTTATTTTGCAAAACTAAAACAAACCATTGATAAAATCAATATTGCCTTGTATTCTTCCGTTTTTGCTTTTTCTTAGTATTAATTTAGACACACATTAAAAAATTTAACAATGAAACGAGAAAATGCAAATTGCAAGGATAACTCACGACATAAAACGACAACTTGATGCAATATGACTAAAACTGTTTCAGACATTGCTGAGCGAATGGATCTACACGCAGACACGGTATTATGTCAGATTAGAAAGAACTACGTCGCACCTGAGCGAGTAGACAAGTCACAATTACGAACTGCTTTAGAACAGGGATTTTTCAATGCGATTCAAGGAAAAAATGTGGAGTTCATTCGGCAGTTATTTACAGCTAAAGCAAGCGGAATATTTCACGAAGGATACTCCATAGTCACCTGAACTAACAATAAGTATCAGTAAAAATTTCGCGAGCATCTCATATTTTGAGATATTTCTTTTATGAAACCTTACGCAATTCCCCAATCTTTCCTCAACATTGCTAAAAGATAATTGAGCACATTGAAATAGAATTAGGTGAAAATCTATACGTAAAATATTTATAGATATTAGATATTTATTGTATTATTATTTAATAAAATTATTTTCATAGCTCTTCAATAACATAAAATACAATGACACAACAATTTTGAACAAAGGACAACAACATCGTCTAAAACAACGACAGCTAATAATAACTTAAACATGTTTTGTTTCGCCTCTATCTTCATACAAAACATGTTTATAATTAGTTACCCCGAGGCTCATCAGTGAAGAAGGTAACTAATTAATATAGTTGCTAGTACTGTATTGACCGAAATATTTAAAAAAATGTGTTTCAACTTGTACTAGCAACTAAATTTTACAATTGAAAAACACAGGTAACACTTATGTTTTAACACAATTGTATAGCATTATAGAACCGTTAGCATGTTGTTACTAACTATATACCTAAGGTTATTTATATATGTCAAAGAAACCTAGTGTTGACTTTATGGAGAGTATAGCAGTAGGAGTGTAAGTTTGAAAGCTTCATAAATTAACATAACATCAGCTTCATAAATTGCAGTAAACGCTTCTCTACTAATATGAAGATTAATTTTTTAAAATTAACAATACACAGTAAAGAGAGCAGCATCAAACACGATACTGAGTGTTAGTGTAGAAGGCGGAAGTAAAGTGAGAGACTGAAACTATTGAAACCTCTTTCTACAAGCTGCAAAAATTCGATACTTTCCTAAACTTCTAGAACGCTGAGTTGTACTCGATTGCAGAATTTCGGCATGTATAGTTGTCATATACCGCAGAGCTCTATAAAACACAAATTTGGTTTGAACAATTTGATGAAATCTCTTTTTTGAATATGCTGCTAGTGTAAATTAAAATCGTATGTCCTCTCACTGCATGACCTGAATATCCAATGTTTACTACGCGTCAATTTCAGTTCCGTACATTGTCAACTTTTCAACCTCAACATTCATTCGACTAGCCAGGAAACTATCTTAACGGTAGGTCGGAACGGCCCAAGTGTTTTACATGGGCAGAATCGCCTCTCTGTGGGAAACAACAAAATGCAAATATCTTACCCCAATACAACTCTGCGCAGAGTTAGGGACCATGGAAGTTGGGCCGCTGATGGCGTTAGCCCTCTGCCTGTACGCGGAGGGCGGGCTCAAGTTGGCTGAAAAGAGCGATCATGGGGATTGTGCCACCCCTCTACCCACTCCGCCACCTATAGTAGTTCGGTGTGTCGCTTGTAGTGCGACGAGGGACTTCACAGATTTATTGGCTAAAGAATATAGGAGCAGTACAGTCTGGATGTGGAGAAGAACAAGGTGACTATACTAACAAGAGCCAAAATAAAAGAGACCCAGACAGAAAAGGAGTGAGAAACCAGAACTGAAATACATTCCAAATATTTTGCGATTCATAATACTGTTCAGGCAAGGATTCAAAGAGATGATTTAGTGACAAAGTCACTATCCCACCGCCGCTCGCTCGTCATCGCTATTTCCTGCCAAATTGTGCCCGCTCTTCGCGCGCAGGCAGGCGCTGACTAACGTCGCCAACGGCCCAGCTTCCGTCGCACCTAACTCTGCGCATTGGAGTCGAGATATTTGCATATTTCTGTTGTTTCCCAGGGAGAGGCGATTTTGCCCATATTCAACACTTGGGCCATTCCCACCTACCGTTGAGATAGTCTCCAGGTAAGATAAAAAGGTAAACCAGCAAATTCGTAGAATTTCTGGCACGGTGGTAAAACTAGATTTGTTAAGGACTTTTAAACTCTTCGACTTGCGAAACCTCTTTCCTTCTGTTGAGGCTCGATAACCGAGAACAATACTCAAGGAGTAGCACGTACTTTTTGTGCAAGCGAAGTTGAAGATCATGTGAAGATCTCACGACTGATTCATAAACGTGGATGTTCTAGAGTGAAAGAGAGAAAACTCGATTGCTGAAAGTCTGAAAGAGAGAAAACTCGATTGCTGAAGTAGCTCACTTTATACCGTAGATACATAGCGTAGAACCTCCAGCTTTTCTGCAGAAATGAAAAGCAAAAAATAACCAATGGCAATGAAGAAAGAATTGATTTGAGCACTTAATTCCGTTTCAGGAGAGCACACAGTGGAGAAAAGTTATAAAAGATATTATCGATTCAAAGATAGAAATTGCCGGTACCAATGACAGCACTGTTATAGACAAGGTGGGAGAGACGACAAGTCTTGCTGTTTAATATCAAGGAGAATTCAATCGTGATTTACTAACAACTATTTAATAACAGCTTTATAATGCTATGTGTTGTCCATCACTTTTAAAAAGCCGATACTGTTGAACTGTCAGCAGCATGAGAGGCTTTGAAAAGCTTTTAAAATAGGGGTAACTTGATCAAAGCCATTCAATTGCTGGGAAGGTAGGACCAGGGTAGGTTGAGCTGAACATTCAAAAAGGCGTTCCACAAGGGCGTTCTCTTTCACCACCGCTTTTCCTGTTGACACTTCAACACGTGCTGAATGCAGTCAGTTGACTAAATAGAGGCTTCCGAATGAAGCTTGACATGAGGCTTTCATAGCTCGTATGCCGAAGATCTTGCGGAGATGACAGGTGGAGTCGGGTTAGAAATCAGTCACTCGAAAGCAAAATGGATGACACTTGGTAGAACAACAACCGACGGGATGGGGATGTAACAATGATGAACGGAGAAACGATACAATGCGTCAACGAATTTATTTACCTGGGATAGCTTACGTGAAACTGCACAATCCACTAAGAGAATCAGAGATGGACTCATACAGTATGAGAAATTTATTTTAAATACCAACGGTTCCTTAGTTCTAAGACGGCCGAAAAAGAAGCTCGTTAACTCTTGCGTGCTTCCTGCTGGTTTGTACGTTGCGAAACATGGACATGGTCAAAAGAGTCGGCAACAAGACTACGATCCGCTCAACGAAGACATAATAGACATGATAGAGCGATTCTTGGCGTTGGATTAGACGATAAAATAAGATCAAGAGTTATTCGCCACAGATGAGGACTCAAGAATTGGATTCATCATGCGCTCAAAAGGAAGAGCCCCTCCCAAATACGCTTTCAGGAATCGAACGTTCATGGAAACGCAATGCAGCCGATTGGATAGGTGATAAAACGAAGAAAGGAAGACCAAGACCGCAATCGATGAACGACATCACAAGACACAGAGGGACAAGAACAAAAAAATCAAAGAAGAAGAAGGAATTGGACCGCTCTGACTGAACGGAATTTTAACAGAAACGCTGAACTCTTCGCAAAAGAAAAACGTATATTTGCGCCGTTGCGATAAAAGAGATGTATAATAGTAAATAAATGGTGAATAATAAGCTTTATAATATCTTTCAGACATTAGCCTAATTCAGGTTAGAAAGTATGTGGAGCACGAAGTCACTCCAGCAGATATGTTTGGCGCAGTTTACTATGGGAACGAGACTGGAAATGTTTGTTGCATAATTTAAGTACTAGAATGATTAGATGACTTTACGAAGAACCAATAGGCTTGTGATGAAATGATATGTTCAGAGAACTGCGGATCCAACAGCTCACTTCGAGGCATTCAGAAATGCGGTATACAAGGTGAATTTGTGCTTAGTAGTTGACTTCCCACACACACTTGGTCGAGGCAATTTTTCAGCTGTTCGGTATCGTGTCTTATGATCTGGCTTTCAACAAACGATCCGAAGTGTTTCGTCCTCGTCGGGTACTACAACAGTTTAAATTTTTACGTTGCTGGTTTACTCTGTCTAAGAAAAAGAATGATCTTATGAGTGCCTCACCATTTTTTAAGCATATAACGGCGTTCCACACTTTCTCATGGATGGCAGTGTTCAGCGCCGTGTTGATACTGGTGGTCTTCCTGCTTATTCGAGTAACACTCATACTCAGGTACTGAACATAATGATGAATTGACTATGGACCAACCAAATAGCCCTCATCCGTCAGTGTTCGCCTAATGTGACCACTATCTTATTCAACAATAGTTTCTAAATATGTAACGCAACGTATGGAAGTCTCTCAGTAGTTAAAGAATGTGAAAGCAGCAAGATCAATTAAGCATTAGCATCATTATTGACCGTATTTCAGTTGATTAGATTGACTAGAATGCAAGATTTAGTGGGCTTATTGAGCTGGCCTGGCCAAGAGCTGACTGGATAGAAGAAAATGGATGACTGTAGTCATCAAGTTTTTCTTCTTCTTTAGTTGCTGCTCAATTCTTATCGCCGGATTTTACGCTAGATTCTTCGTGTCCCCAGTTTTCAGTTTTTACGTTTTAGATGTTATCATGCTTAACTTTGCATTTTCCATCATCCGTGTTTGAGCGCACGTTTAGTGCATTAAATAAATAAATAGGCACAATCAAAAGTCAGTGGAGATGGTATCATGTAATCCCAAATTGAAATTATCAATCTAAATGCTAGATACTATTTATTAAGATTTTTCCTAAAATCTTACAGCACATTTGTGCACTGCATATTTGAGCACGTCTTAACTCATCTGATTTGTAAACAAAACGAAATAACTTTAAATTAAGAACAACACAATCTTCGAATCTTTCGAAATCGTCCAGCACTTCAACTCGGTCAAGTCAAATGCACCGAATCGAATTCGCGATATTGCGAGTGCCAAATTTATTTGCAGCTACAATATCCTTATTTGGAGCAGTTATGATCAGTTTCTATGTGTGAGTGCTTTATTCGACCAATTTAAAAAATAATAATTATAGTTTTCCGGATGGTACTCGCATTCTCAATGACGGCTGCCTTAGCCCTAGTTTATACTTGCGCCGCTACGCGGCGCGGCAGCACGATCGCCATAGGTATCGATTTTTCGCGCCGCCCGGTCGATATCCATCCCGACCATCGTGCCGCAACGCACAGCGGCGCAAGTGTAAACTAGGGCTTAGGCGTTCCCTATAAGATAACCATGAACACGACTGAACGTCATATCTTCAGAAGAGGCATCCGAGAAAACGCCTTTCCAGGTGCCATATTCATCAACCGCTTACCGACCGGTAACGGTGAAAAGCACCGCCAAACCTCTGATACGTGGTTCGTCAGTATCAGGTTTGGCAGTACTTTTCACTGTTACCGGTAAGCGGTTGATGAATCTGACCCCATATGCACTGCAAGGTTGCGCTGCCTGGTAGATAACTGTAAAATAATTATATGTCCACCGACAATTCGCTCTAAAAATCGATTAACTGATCTGAGGAAGAATGGGAAGAAAGAGGAACAAAAAGAGAGCATGATGATCCACACCGCTCGCGGTCCATGAGTTGATGATTGTTCTCAATATAAATGCCAAACAACATTGGTAAGCAACAAAACGTTAAATATCACGGACTCGATCGAGCACTAGTTGATTATGGTTTCGAAATGGCCACGCCAACTTCACACCCATGCTCACTTTTTGGAACTTTTTCCTCTTCTCTCGTACATTGTCAACAAGGAATGCATAATGCTTCATTCATACTTGAGCATTAGGTCACGTTCTGTGTTACACTACCATAGTCGAAGTCACGTTGACAACTATTGGGTTGGGTCATAAATTTTGCACAATTTGTTTTTTCTTTCATGTACTCAGAGCAAACTCGCTAAAGTATTATATTTTGTTTGAAAGCTTGTTCTTTTGTGGAATGCGGTACGGAACGGTGATCTCTCATGCCTTGTTGAAAATCTTGTTTTCTAGAACAGTGTCCAGTCAAAGTGAAAAATGCGTGACCTCATTTCCGATTAGCTGAAGCTCTGCGGAAACCCAGCGGCGGCGGTCAATATCATCGTGACTCCTAGGGCTGGTTGGAGATAGTATCAGAAGTTCCTTTACAGCCAGAAGGGCAAAAAAGAGAAACCATGCCCGGGATAACCAACATGAAGTCGAATACGGCTCACCCGCTGAGTACTACACGTCCAGTACGACCATCGACCGTCAACTGCAGAAGATTAGAAGGCCGCCAAAGCTGCCAAAGACAGCGATTCGTGCGATGAGGGAAACTCAAACAAGTAGATGTGTTTCCAACTGCCTAGAGTTCCCGCACTGTGTCGAACGAGGCGACCTGGATCAAACCCCACCGGTGATGAGAAGTGGGTGGTTTGAGACAACCGTAAAGCCAATAAATAGTGGATGTAAGTAAGGAGCAGAGAATTCTGACGCGAAAACCGGCGTTCCACAAAAAGAATACCCTGTTGTGTGTTTCGTGGAAGTGCCGTAGTTCGGTGCACTGGAGCTGATTCCATGGTCAACCCACCCTCTCCGCTTGTTGTAGTCAACAATTTAGCCAGGCTCAACAAAAATTAGTAGAGAAGGGAGTCGGTAAAAGCTGATTTTTTTTAATCAAGGAACGTCCAACCCCGACCTGAAAAATCGAGCAAGTGAGCTGCTCGAAAATCAACCAACAGGAGAGAGGAAAGAAAAATTGTGCCGTCTGAGCGCAATCTGTTCCGGTAGATGGATAGCATCCTCTCGAGTAGGCGTTGAAGTAACTAACCAAAGTCAACGACGTCAATTTAGCGCTAGGCGACTCCTTCGTGAACCGAAGATGGACGAATAACGAGAATTACGTCGTTTAAGTCGATTCTTTTTCATTTTTGCTTGGTGTAATGTCTCTTGCTGTTAGAAAACAAATTCTGTTGCAAAATGTACGACTCAATCCAATATGAACGTTCTTTCTGACACTAGCGCACACGTATGTACCACTAGTGAAGCTTCTTTTGCGGTACTGCTGACTTCTCTTCATAGACACAGTCACAACGCTCATGCTTGTACCTTCCAGTAGGCACAGAATATGCAGACAATGATAATACTCTTTTCTAGCAGTAAAAACGAATTTTAGACTGCCCCAGAACTATCAACGCATTCATCCTACCACAAAAACATTTACATGCGATTCTTCCTATTACGGTGGTCGTCCTGGAACTGCAAGAAGGGCTTGAAATCTTAGACTCGCATCCAGTTGCAGGGCAACCCTTCAACAAGTAGTTTGAAAGTAAACTGCAGTGATTGTACCCCCACTCCCACGTATTATGATAAATAGACATTGTTAAGAGGCCTCACATTAAGTAACACGGCTTCTAAAATACACACTTAGCGATCTATAACGTCTTGCGATCTCGTTGACCCGCCTCCACTAGATTCCGTTAACTGCATTGGGTGCTTGTATTCATCTCTGCGCGCAAAGCGACCACTCGTTCCAGGAAGGAAAGGTGGAGTAGGAGTGCCAATGAAAGCAAAAAATAATATAACCCAACCCATGTTGCTCGGTAGATTGAGCTCATTTTTGAGTTAAGACGAACTTCCGCCTTTTTATGGGCATGCAGGGAGATTCTATGCCTTCTACCTCACACAGCTCATAACATGTATTTAAGGACGTCACAATTACTAATTCCTTTTTTAATGTGTTTTTAGATGGGGTGTTTACGAAGGCTACTTCTTCATGTGTTACTCATCTCTCGATCCTAAGACATTCTATCCGAATCACAAGGTGGAACTTCAAAAGGATTTGAATTACGCATTAGAAGTCAAGTAAGTTTCGATGCAGTTACGGGTGGACATTTCTAACAGATATATAGTTGTATTACGTTTACAAGGGAAAACGCTAAGCTCCGGAAAGTTTTAATCACGTGACACGCTGATCAGCACTGAAAAGGACTGCATCTAGAGGAACTAACATTACGTGGATAACTTCCACAGCAACTTGAAAGGGTAGCAGATAAGGTTCACAAAGCAAATCACAGTAAAGTGGCAGTCAGAGTAGGCACAGACCTAGTGCTGAAGCATTTCACCACGAATGATTTACCAACGTTGCAGCGAGTTTATAGAAAGGTGTGATCAAGGATATAATTTCATTGAAGCTTTCGGCAAGAATTTTTTGATCGAACCTCGACTTATGGAGACGTATGGTGCTGTAAGTGATTGTGACGTGAAAATCCTTTTTGAGAAACAACCTTAGAAAACACAACGCTGCCGTTTTAGAACTTCAGCGAGCCGGATGACCCAATACCTGAAAAGCTGTTGGTTATGAATATTGAACGTTATGAATCCAATGTTGAGCAATTAAAGAAGAATGTAACGGTGAGTTGCAAAAGCCTTTCTACACACCCTTCGTATAAAAAACAATACGATGCGATTGATGGATAGTTTATAGTTTTATAAGGACTCGCTCATATCACTCATACACCTAATTTAGAAACCGCCGGGAAAAGTGGGGAAATGTTAAAGCCAGCGTGCATCTTTGTTAGGTTGCTGAGCAATGTGTATTTATCGCAACAGCAAAGATGGTAAATTAGTCACAAAGCAATAGGTTAAGCGCGCGAGAAAATCGTTGAAATGTTCCAAACGAAAGCGAGCAGCAGCTTTCACTGTGTTGGAAATTTTGCTGTGATAACCAAATTATCCTAATGGAACTATAGAAAAGTACGTAGGTGTAAGGCACGCCTGCCAAGAGGAATTACCTTCATCATACGATTTATTTTAAGGAATTGACAAAGGAGCTTCGAAGCATTATGAAACCAGGTACGCTGCTGACTTCTGAGAATTCCCCTAAATTCTTTCGACAATTCTTCCAGGACATGGATTTGCGGTGCGAGACCTCATGATTGCTTCAACCCATCTTGCAGCCATGGAGCAAAGTCCAAGAGAGGTAGCGTTATTCTGCATTTCGCTACGCTGATATTAAACTTGGTTGAAAAATGTGTGAGCTACTGAGTTAATAGGAAATTCCCGAATTCGAAAAAGTTTCTCTTTTGAGCACAAAGCTTCCCAATACGTTCAACCACTGCCCATTTAACTTTTACATTCTGCGTGCTTAAAACATCTAGCCATTGAAGCTAGGTTAGCTTTTTGTTGATGTAATCTCATTTGATTGCTTTCAGCTCGATTTAGACGACGGATTCCGAGATCGCTACCGACATGAAGTTGCAAAATTGACCAACGCCAAGGTTAACACTTCATTTGGGGAAAGTATAAAAAGCGCACTGGTTAGCGTCTCTTCATTACTTAATAAAATCTTCTTTGAAATGCTTTTACCTCCAAGCTGCATCGTTTCTTCCATGATAAGTATAGTCTTATGCTGTTTAAGGACATAAGGAGGGAACTCCCTGGCTTCGAGTCAGGCCTCGCAAACCTATCTGTCTGCCTTCTCATTGAACCAGCCATGATTCACATTTCAATACCTCTTACTCTCGAAATTCATAAAATAGGAGAAGCTAATGGCGTAACTGCATTGTAGTTCTTACTCTCTTTTGCTGTATGTATATCCGACTGTGCTTTCCCTTGAATAATTATCGTGTGTCAGCTCGATGGTAGAAGGAGCTTTAGTGAAGGAAGATACGACTATATACTTATACCCAATTGTCGGGACACCCTCTAAGAAGACAGCCACGCATGGTTCTGTCAGTCTCGAGCACCGCTTGCCCAAGTCAGGGCATCTCTCGCGAAACATCCAATCAGTTTGCAGGTAGGCCTCTCCCCTTCTCCTCCTCCGCTAATCCCCAACTGGTCAGAAAACGGGAAATGTCGTTAAAAGTAAAAGCAAAAGTAAAGTAAGTATTTCGCCTTGGAAAACCGATTGATAAGCCGCGCTAGCAGGGATTTCGCAGTACAGGGTGCGTAGAAAATATTGACGCACTAAACGTTAGAAATAACAGCACATTATAAAATTTAATAAGTTTATATAAAAAATGTCAGCAATGATCTAGCGAACAGAATAGCATTACTTGTATTTTATACGGGTTTTTCTGCTGCGAATGCAGGGGCGAAGACGACGAGGAAAGGCATCGACGGTGCGCTGCAAGTAGTCCACGTCGATTTCGTTCTATGCTTTGACCTTCAGTGACTTGATACTTTAGTGCATTCAACCTGTAAAAGTGTTACATACTCTCCAAGGACTTCCAAAGTGCTAATTCTGGCTGAAATTTGCTACAAGGAAGGCGCATCTGGTCAGTATCATGGTTTGTGCATTCATCACAAGCGCTCCTCGTTTTCGAGGATACAGAACTATCTGTATAGATGTCCTAAAGAAGCAACTGGCTCCTTGGTTCGAATCCCACCTTGAGAGCAAGCCGTCTGTCTTCCAGCAGGATCAGACTCCTGTGCAGAGCCGGTTCAGGACTGGTGCCGCGCCACCTTGAAGGACTTCATTTGGGCAGAGGAATGACTTCGGTATAGACCGGATTTGAATCCACTGAATTACTCTATTTGGGAAGTTTTGGAGAACAAGGCTTGCGCTACTGCCCACAAAAGTATGGAGTCAGTGAAGGATGATCTGGTCGAAGCATGGAACGAAATCGACGTGGACTACTTGCGGCGCATCGTCGATGCCTTTCCTCGGCGTTTTCGCCCCTGCATTTGCGGCAAAGAAGCCCTAAAATACAAGTGATGCTATTCTGTTCGCTAGATCACTGTTAACATATTGTATATAAACTTGTTAAATTTAATAATGTGTTGTTATTTCTAACGTTTACGTTTAGCGCGTCAATACTTTTTACGCACCCTGTAATTTCACCGTTAGATCGCTGAGTCGCTGATGAATGTGGCGCCTAGAGAGATTCAACTTAACGACTCTGCTAGATTGTGTGCCTTGGGATTTATACATATTAGATGCAAGTCTTTCCTTTAAGGAACACTGTGAATTTGAAGGAAAAAAGCTTATCAAGGAGTGCCAAGTTTATTTAAACCATTACGAACAAACTCAGTTGTGCATTTAGTACTAGCTTACAAATCATACATTAGGCCTATACAAGAATACGATAGCACTGTACTCAGTACTAAATGTAAACGAGAAGTAGCAAGACTTGAGTGACGCCTCAGAAATTCTGGATAGGAGTAGCATCTTCGCCATATGAACGTATACAATAAAATAAAATATTTATCCTATGTTCCCTTGTGTGTGATGGAAAATCCAAATCCCAGAGCAGAAGGTAATGTAAGATCCTCACTTTTCACAAATCGAGCAGGGCTAAACCTAGCAAGCAATCTAAGCCTCTTCACAAAGCTAGCTGACAGCTATCTCCAAAAAACTTTACAGCTTGCTGTTCTTGAGGTTTTACGTCGTCGTGTAAACTAAGAACCATTTGTTTAGTCAACTGAGTACTTTGTTCGAGTTTTTCTGTCTCCTTTTGCTCCCTACTTGCAATCGCGTGGCTATCCACGTGCAAATAAATAATAAATAATAATAAAACCTATGTTGTGTAAGGACATAAGAAACTAACTCCCTGGCTCCAAATAAAGCCTCACGAACCTATAACTTGACGCAGACCAACTGAAAATTACTCCAAAGACGGAGAACTATCAAAGCCTTGTACTCAAAATCAATTCACGCAGGTAATAGCAGCGTCTTTCGTTCGGTACAACAAAAGACCTTGTAGAGCTTATTCTACCCACGAAAACCATGCAATTACAGGCAATCGTCGAGGTGATACCCCATTATTGCTACGACATATCAGCAATATGGTCCCGTTTGGGCGGTGTTGATCAAGATTTTAATACACCTGTTCAAGGTCAATGGTTATTCTGCGGTAAGTGAACCGTGAGAACTTCATCAAAACAATCTCCTTCATGTAGTGCATAGTTCTGATGTTCGAAGAAACGATCTCACAAAGTTAGATATAAGACTATGACCAGACAGACTAAAAATGCGGTAACTTTCATAAACGTCTACAAAACTGTGTGCGCCGCTTGCATTGCTAATGTGATGAAATCATCACAGTATTTGAAAGGTTGAAGAATCTTGAAAGGTGAGTTTTGTAGTGAAACAATTGTATAAATTGAGGCATGCGCTCATATGATTTACCCTGTCGTGATCGTGATCATCAAAATAAACATCCCTCAAATGTAATGCTGCAATAAACGGCTCTACCGTTTTCGACCATAGCTTTGCTGGATGGTACAGATAAAACAATACATCAGAGGCATCAACAACATCTTCTACCCCTTGGACAGTGAGTCCGAAAGGTGAGGCTGCGCTAACGCGCTCTCACTTCGTCTCGCTGGCCATGTAGAATAGACTTAGGAGCTCAAGGTAAACATCAAAAGATGCGATCAACGTAGATGATGCTGGATCCTTAAAGTCAATGGTACTAGTTCGGATGAACGAGAAGCTCAGAATGTCTTCGGTACTCAGCTGAGTGTGACGATATTTAGACACTCAAACTAATACGTGAGAGCAGCGTGCTCAAAACAACCTTTAATAAAAGACGGCAAAAGAACACTTTAGCCTTAAGTATTGTTTAGAAGAGCTGGGCAAGGTTTGATTTGAAAAGTGTCCGATTCGACGTGAAAATGGTATATATAGACTGACCTGCGGTCTAAATATACACTGGACATTTCGTTACGAATATGGGTGACAAAATCGTCCTCCGTGCCAAGTAGTTCGACTGTTCATGCTCAATGAATTCAAGCCCTGCAAGAGACATTTGTGACGCAATGGGTTATTCCAATGTGTCCTTCAATATACCAAAAGTTTGGATTCCGCAAATTCAAAAACCCATACTTTGACCACGGGGACCAACCGCAGTCTAACCAGGAAACTGTCTCAACGGTAGGTCGGAACGTCCCAAGTGTTGTATATAGGCAGAATTGCCTCTCTCTGGGAAACAACAAAATCCAAATATCTCGACCCCAATAGAACCCTGCGCAGAGTTGGGGACGACGGAGGTTGGGCCGTTGGCGGCGTTAGTTCTCGGCTTGCACGCGTTGTGCGGGCTCAAATTGGCTGGAAACAGCGATCATGGGGATTATGCCGTCCTTCTACCCTCTTCGCCACCGCCGCTGACTCGTCATCGCTGTTTCCAGCCAACTTGAGCCCGCCCTCCACGTGCAGGTATAGGGCTAAGACCGCCAACGGCCCAACTTTCGTCGTCCCTAACTCTGCGCAGAGTTGTATTGGGGTCGAGATAGCTGCATTTTGTTCCTTCCCACAGAGAGACGATTCTGCACATATACAACACTTGAGCCGTTCCGACCAACCGTTGAGATACTTTCCTGATAAGAGGCCAGGTGGACGAGAAGCGCCTTTTGGAGCTGGTTCGAAGGGATCCTCGTCGTAGCACCAGTAAGCTGGCAGAGGAACTCGTGCGCCGTCACACTGCCAT
The DNA here is from genome assembly GCA_947359475.1 of Heligmosomoides polygyrus bakeri. NCBI lineage: Eukaryota > Metazoa > Nematoda > Chromadorea > Rhabditida > Heligmosomidae > Heligmosomoides > Heligmosomoides polygyrus. Next base: position 7,432,409 of record OX375867.1, read on the forward strand.
AGCTTACCACCTGTGTCGCCTTGAGAAGACATGGATATATGGTGCATGGATACCGCACGAACTTATCGGCCAACAGCTACAGGTGGGCCAAGATGTGTGCATGAACTTCTTGACTTCACGGCGGAATTTTTCTTCACTCGAGAATTGGTCACTGACTACGAAAATGGTGGTCTACGTTTGCCACACGCGAAAGCGTTAGTGGCTCAGTGGCGGCGAACCAGGAATTCCCTCGCCAAAATGAAAGTCTGTTTCTTTCGTTTCTAAGTCATTTCCAGAAAGAGGCTGTTCGACGATAGGAACCAATTTGGAAGGTGTCTCAGTGATTTTTTTCATCAGCACCCTATGAGTTTTATAAGCCGCATCCATAAATTGACTGATAAATGGTAATATTCTGTAGATAGGAAAGGTGCATATGTTCATTAGCTGTTGAATGTACTGAAATAAATAAATAAATTTGGAAGATGCAGAATTGGTGAGAAACTGAACAACCTAATATTCTTGAGACACTATTCAAGCAATGCGATTTAAACCAAAATATTATAGTATTAGTGCTACTTTCATCGCCACTCAAAAATTGGCGGCACGCTGATAGTTATTAGTGTAACTGTTCTTGTAAAAGTGCAAGTACACACATAACCGCTCATGATAACTCACTGAATAACAAATCCTTTTATGACTGGACTCAATCAACACCATTGCAGTGATTATTGGGCTACTGTGCCTTTTCATATTCATTGTTACTCTTTTCCTATCTGATTCGTCTGATATTGTCCACTCAAGTGTGACCAGCCCACGAACTCGATCGTATGCCGGACAGGTACGGTAACATGTAGTGGGCTAGACAAACTATGTTTTTTGTGTCCTTACGCACACAATGCACAACTTGCTCTGCAACGTAGCGCATGCCTTAGCCCTGGTTCATACTTGCGTTGCCACGCGGCGCGGCATCACGATCACCATAGATATTGATTTTTCGCGCCGCCCGGTCGATATCTATCCCGACCATCGTGCCGCGCCGCGCAGCGGCCCAAGTATAAAATAGGGCTTACGCAATAAAAACAATATATGCGCTTTTTTGCTCGACAGTCACAAAGGAGTCCGAAGAGTGAAAATAAAGACTAAGAGTGGTAAAGTCGACCTAAAACTTGGCTAATTAAAGCCAACCAAGTCTACTTTCCCCAACTGACCGTTCGTTTACTAATATTTTTCAGGTTGCCAGGTCAGGTTCAGACTGCCGTCTGCTAAGTGCGTCGGAAAACCTGAGTAATCAGCCTGAGGGACAATCAGCGTCAGAAGTTGTCCCGCAGAACACTCAGCAGATCAGTGTGCCAAATCAACAGTCCTCTACGCCGAAAGGACAAGATGATATGTCGGTGCAACAGCAGAATATACCTTCCTCTACTCCGAAGGGACAAGATGATATGTCGGTGCAACAGCAAAATATACCTAACCAGCCGGACAATGTGCCAATCCAAAATGCAGATGCGCATGAGACGACGAAAACTTCGTATGAGGTGGCAGCAACAACGGAGGAGGACAAGAAGACTACGATAAAGGAGAAAAATGAGAAGGAAAAGGAGAAGGAGAAAGGGAAGGCGAATGAGAAGGAAAAGGAGAAGGAGAAAGGGAAGCCGAATGAGAAGGAAAAGGAGAAGGAAAAAGAGAAGCCGAATGAAATAAGCAAGGCAAACAAAACTTGGTCAGGTTTTTTGGATTTCTGCTGTTTAGATTTCTTAAAACATTTGTTCATATCGTTGGCGCTTAACATCCTTTCTGCCTGTCCTAGCAAATAGTTCAGTAATATCACTAGACCTCCATTTTTCACCGAATAGACAAAAGTAGCAACAGAACAACGATAATGGAAATATGCAGTATCACCTCACATCGCATGCAATACAATAGAATAACGGCTGTTTGCTCCATTGTCTGAACCTCCGCCTCCAAAGACGGACGCCTGGAGCTGGCTAAAAAGAGTCCCCGGAGTAACACTCATGAGTTGGCAAATGAACAGCTAGCTGTTCATCTGCGTCACCTTGGAAAGGCATGGAGAAAGGGCGCATGGACATTTCGAACAAGCGATCAGCAACTTCAAATGCGTAGAGATGCGTACACAAATATTTTGACATTTTTGGGAATTCAACACGACAACGCTCGCTCGCTCACACATTGCGAAGGAAACCCTGAAAGAGCTCCAGAGCATATATTGTCATGTGCTGGCCAACCCCTCCCCCTTATACACCAGACTTTGTTCCAACAAATAAATAGAAACAAGCATAGAAATTGACAAGAATGATAGAGAAAAAAGAGGGAACGAGCAGAAATACCAACGTACCTTGCAAAGGCATAGTTGTGGGTAAATTTGTTCGCTTTCCTGAAAATGGAAGATTTCAAAGCAAAGGGCAATGGACAGAAAGCCGAAGGAGCAATGTGGATAGCCGACGCCTTACTACCATAAAGTGCATAGATATGGGATAAGTGATGCACATGGTGCACATCACACGTATAATCCGTAAAGCGCCTCCTTGCACAATTGGTGTTGCTTAAGCAAAACCTGCACCGGTCGTCTATGACGTCCTCACTTTACGACTGGAGTCATACCATACAATTGTTGTGTCGAAAAGGGTTAGGGTAAAGTAGCTTAAAGAAGACAGGTGCATCGGTTTCGTTAAGACAAAACCAGCTTTTTTGCGGTTTTTTTAAACTTCAAGCCACCTCGAGTGACGCTCCTGGCTGCTTAAAGGCTTGAGCACACTTCGCTGCCTTTGCTGCGGCAGCAATGATAAAGGATATCATCGCGCTGCTGCCGCATTTGCTGCGCAGCAAAGGCAGCGCCGCAGCCATGGACACACTTTGCTGCGGCAGCGAGGGCGGTTTTGCTGCCGCAGCAGGGAATGTCGACCGACATTTGCTGCGGCAGCACCCGAGAGCACGTGCGGTGGAGTGCAACGTCCGCACCTGTTCTGCGTACGTTGCACTTCATTCGTCGGCGTTAGCTCTCGAGCAACTCATTTTCTCCATCTCTGGCGGTTAATACGTCGCCAAGAGCACTAGTTCTGAGGCGAAATTTGTTTAGTTCACTGCTGTACTCAGGTACGAGTCGAATCAATCTGCTCAAGGTGTTCTAGCAGAACGATAGCAGAACTGGACGGATAGAAAACCTTTTAAACTGCCAAGCTACGATACCTTTCTTGATAAAAGTACAAAATGTAAAAGGACGGCGTTAACCATGCCCTATTTGGTTGCTCTATGCATTCTACATCCGTGCGACATTGTAGAGGGAATCTGAATGCGTATTAGGTCTACATAATTTCAGCGAAACAGCTGACCAGTCATTCCTATTTATCCTACGAGGATGCAACGTACGGCGCCGCTAAACAGCGAGCGCTGCCGTTTGTGCGTGCGCCCTTTGCGAAAGCAGCATGCACCCTATTTTGCTGCTCCAACTGGGTTTGCTGCAGCAGCGAAGTATGCTCAAGCCTTAACACCTAAGCTTCATGTTATAGCCTTAAATACTTAGGCGAGGCGGCAAAGGTTTCATCCAGCGACATCTTTTGTTGCTTCTACACTGCGGACTGGTTGATCATAGAAATCGAAGCAGCCAGATGAGTGACAAAACCATTCAAAAAATTAAAACAACAAGCACTAAAAGCAGTCTACACTCAAGATAGCAGTTTTATTAATTTAAGGAATTTTAAAAAATCATTTAGTGAAAATTCGCGCAGGGGCGTCTAATTTTTTTGTGAAATTCCAGGGGCTGCCTCTGCAACCTAATTATGCAAACAATTTCAAATAGAACAACAACATATACGTATCCATCATCATTACATTCATTATCTTTACGTTTTTTGCTTTATATCGTTTATAGCTGTCATTGCATGACAATTCCTTTCAGATGAAGAGCCGAACGATGATGCAAATTATTGACTTACTTTCATGTTTGTTTCACGAAAGTCACGTTGGAAATCTTTAAAACAGCTTAATCCGAAACATGGTCATGTATTGATGTAAATCGTTGTCGATTCAAAGGTAACAATAAAATGTTGTTGAGATGAAGTGCAAACTTGTTCACATTAAATATGATGATGAGGCAGCTGCTAAATGAGCAAAATAAAGATGACGGTGACGTAACGCTTGCCAGGACCAAACAAAACGTATACGAGAACCACAAGCTTGACGCGAAAGTCCCACTGTGTTCGTTCTCAAGTAATCGCAAAAGTGCAAGTGCTTGACGACAGACATAGACGACACGAAAGTTGTGTTCGTGCCTCCTTTTTTACTCAAAGGGCCGGTTCTGAGTTCTTGATGCTTACCAAAAACATACTTTACCATTTTCGTTTAACCAATATAAAAAGCTCGTTGGTAGTTGTCTTAAGACTCGCTAATTCGTCGTTTCTTGTATTTTCGTGTTTATTACCAATGTGTTGTCCGTTCACCTCGTCGCGTGTTGTCATACACGCATAAATAAATAAATAAATACTGGGTGCTTTGATACACCAAACTCATGCGTGAGTACAGCGTGTTCAAAATGGCACTCAACGACACACGACAGAAACACACTATAGTAGCTTAAATTTAAAAAAGTCTATAGAACTTTCGTCCGACTAGTAGTGATGTTCAGTGCTGAGTGCTGGACTGTAACCACGCAAGTTGAGACTCGTCTTAGCGTGATGGAAACGAAAATGCTGCATTGGACGGCTGGTGTTATGCGCCTGGACCGTATTCGCAACCATGCAATAATACGTCAGAGATTCGGTGCCGTCCTTAATGCTGCTAAGTTACGTGAAACTCGCCTACACGAATGTTACCCTATTATTGGTACGAATGCTGACAACGTTCGGAAAAACGGCCTTAACATATATGTGCACGGAACCTAAAGAGGGACCGAAGCAGTGTTGCCTTGACAAGATGTACTTGACTCAGCGGAGACTGGAATCCATTCCAGTCAAACATTTGACCACCAAAAATATTATCTCCACGCAGAAAAATTAGATCCCGTGAGACAGACGCTGGAGAAGAAGGAATGAGTGCGAATCGACACTAAGAAGGACAGCAGCAAAGGGATACCATCAAGGTTGGTTGAGGTGCGACTAGGGCGCTCTTGCGTGCTGGTGAAAGGCTAGAAACTGGGGTTCAACCCATCTCATCCATGCTTGGCAGCTTTACACATCCAAGATAGGCTCTATACTTCATGTTTTAATTTCAAGCTTTCGGAAGATTTTCCTGCGTTTTATAGAGGAAAAGGGGGATCGACCCCATTCTTAGAGTTGCACCTGCGTATGCAATAAAAAATAATAGATACTGAGTTCTTAACTGCCCATCTGCAGTAAAGGCGAAAAGAAAGTCTGCTTAGATTAGAAGTAATTTGCGAAAAACAAATTTCTAAATGGAAATAAGTCTGAAGAGACTCAAGAAAGATTTATTCCATGTTGCTATACGTATAAGCACTGCTGCAGCGATTGTTCAAACGTAACTGTTTTGCTAGCTAAATCAGGGTTAAATACCGGGTGCAAGTCTAATTGGAAGGGATGGGGAGGTCCACCTCATACTATCATAGAGTCTATAGTAGGAATAAAAAACCCGCCACATAAAGTGCAAACCTTGCAAACCCTATGCCTTGTAGAACTGATAACTGATTAAATGGGCGCCTAAAGCAATACTCCCAGTTGAAGACTAATGGCGAAAAAACATGGCGGAACGAAATAAAACTAAATAAATCCGAACAGCTCTGCTTACCGCCACAGTCAAGCAATTCGCGTGCACTCGCTTGATCGGAGACGCGCAAGCATTACTGTGCGCAGAAAGTTTTGCAAGAACTGAGAGATTTTATTCAACAAGTAATAGCAACAATAGAAACAATGGATCACTATTCGCAGTAGTCGCCATCTGTAGTCACGAATTTCGTCCAACGATCAGGTAGAGTGAGGATCCCGTTTCTCCAGAACGTGAAGCGATCCAATCTTCCACCGCGCGCTTGACTTCGTTACCATCGTTGAAGGCGAGTGGAGGTGTGTCGGGATCTTCTCAATCATGATAAAACAACGGCGTGGATCAAGTTCGTTATTGTAACGATGAAACTAGGCTCTCATACGAGAATCCTGAAAGGCAATGGCTTCCTGTAGATCGCAGGCCGCAGTCCGTTCCCAAAAGATGAGGGCCCTAGAAAAAGGAAGTGCTCTCATTCTTATCTTCTTCAGATGACCGGCTTTATTTGACATCCTGCCTGAGGGCGAGACTGTGATCTCCGAGAAGTCTTGTAGACAAGTGCTAGAGATGGTCACCCAGATCCCTCATTATGTTATACGGCGTGGAAAGCTCTACATGATCATGGACAACGCGAGACTCCACCACGCGAAGGCAACGCAGGGTGAGCTGTGCAGGCTGGGTATCATATGGCTACCACACCCGCCGTACTTTTCAGACCTTAGACTCTGTGATTGTCATGCCTTCAGGAGCCTCCAAGCTTCCTTCTGCAGGCAAGAGTTTCAGCGATCGTAACGACATCAAGCGCGCGGTTGAGGATTGGATCGCTTCACGTTTCTTTTCGTTCTGGAGAGACGGGATCGCTGCTATACCTGATCGTGAATAGTGATCCATCGTTTCTGCTGTTGTTATTACTCGTTGAATGAAATCACTCAATTCTTGCAATGTTTTCTGCACGCCTTAATATATAACATGGTGGACCCCTCTCTCCCCGATATGGTTGAATTCGCTTGGACAGAAGGCGCAGTTTGGAAAAATTGCTTGCATATGTGATCCACGTGTTGCACACGCATCACGCAAACACCATTACACCAGTGATGTTGCACTAGTGTGACCCATACTTAGACGCCAATTCTATGACGCTCTCCAACTTTTAAACTTGTGCCTGCAACACATCATGAACGATAACTCCCACTACCGCCCGGTAACCATTCGTCCTAAAACCGTCCCTCGTAGTTCTTTATCTCTCTCTAATCGAGCGCTGTGTGTGAAGAGTGCATTGGGCGAGGTATTTCCCCGTTTGAGCCGTTGTCGATATCTCTTCCCACAACTGCGAAATTCATGGTAAAAAAATCTGCTATTAAACAAAAGCCGATGCCCAATCTATTTTGACATGAAGCTTCTTGAGGAAATGTTGATGAGGTGACACACTATTGCAATGAAAATTAGTTGTGGTACTAAAGCCCTACGCATACTTTTGCGGCAACGCGGCAGCGGCAGTAATACTTCGAGGCATTAATGCCGCTGCAACCGCTTTGCTGTCAATTTCTGTTTGTGCTCTAGTTGATCGTCGAGGATCTAGAATGGAAACTGATAATGATAATGATAATGAAACCGCTTTGGCTATGGAGTGGGCGGGAATGCTGAGGAGGAGTGCCGCCTAAGCGACAGTTTTTGCCTCCTGCGAGGCGGTTTTGTTGCATGCCGCGTGCCGCGTTGCGCAGAAGTGTACGTTGGGCTTTAGCGGGCAATGCCCGTATGCCCCAGTTTATACTTGCGCCGCTGCGCGGCGCGGCACCATGGTCGGAATAGATATCGACGGGGCGACGCGAAAAATCGATATCTATGGCGACCGTGATGCCGCGCCGCGTGGCGGCGCAAGTATAAACTAGGGCTATCGCACCAGTAAAGCATCTTAAAAAACAGGTGAGTCACATCAACAAGACCCCAAAGCTTTTTCCCTGCCTAGTTCAGTGCTTTTATCTGCATCAGCGTATCGATACAGAAACCGTGTTGTGTGATTGTTCTACGAGCATATGAAATGTCGACGCGGGCACCAGCCCTATGACATGCTGGTTCTGATGCATGGGTTGCGAGCGTCGATCCTGTATCTTCTTCCCAACTGGCAGCTTTCCCTGAACGTATTAATATTATGCCTTTCACGTAAATGAAGTCTTGCCGTTTGCCTTTAAAGACTTCCTGGGACATGGATTACACCAGTGCAGCACCAAAGGCTTTATGACGTTTGTATGTGTATGCGCAAGACGTGAAGCGAACGTGTCGGAAATTCCATAGACTAGTGTCTCAGCGGATTAAGCCCCTTGATACTTACACCGAATGCCGCGTGCATTGCTACTGTGCTTTTTTATCCATTTTTCCACTCTGGTTTCGTCACTTTGTTTCGTTTTGCTTGTAGGGCTGTAAGTTTTGCTAAACACCTGATGACACACCCGACAAGCATACATGTGCCAAGGAAAATGGTAAATGCCGACATTATCTCTTTCGTAGTCTCTAATCACTTATTCTATCCTACCTTTATCACTATCCCACGTATTACCTCCATTAACACTAATACAGCCAACACGGTTAAGTTCATTCTGACACTGTCGGCCTAACCGTAGGAGGCGGTGGATGAACGCCTCGACATTTTCACCAAGCGGTACAGGTATAAAGACTCCCGTGCCGTCTTTTCGTTTTCACCTCAGCAAATAAGAGGCCTAAGCGTATTGCTTTGATTTCAGGTTGTTCTCTTCGTCCGTTTACAAGCGATGTCAGGTTGGCTCCGGTTTTTATATTCAATATACCAAGTCGAAAACTCATGTGTTGGATTGTCGGAGATATTTCGTCGGATGCCATCCAGGTACTGTAAAAATAAACAGGTCGGTGCAAGTGCAGTCGGGGGGGGGGGGGGTTAAAGTACACCTGATATCCTTGTTTAGATCAATAAATCGTCTGTTTTCTCATCACACACTGCCCATTGTGATGTCATGTCCTTGCGCATTTCGTGATTCAGGCGAGTGCGCGTCGGCTCCCTGACTGAGCAATGGCGCATTCGTCTGAATATGCTCCATGATTTGTCCCCCCCCCCATTACGAATGCATTTGTAGGCATCCATTCCACCGTTTATTCGGAATAGAAGACATAAGGTAGCATGTCGTATTTTATGTTTTTATCCTATTTTTATCGGTCCTTGCGAAAATCTCAGGTGGACCCTTCCTCGATTGGGCTTGCAACAGGTCTACAAAACCTAAACGTTGAACACGTTCTTCTTTCGTACTTATTGGATTGCGGTTCGGCGCCATGCTAGATGACTGGAACCTTATAGGAATTGGATACGGTGAAAAACAAAAACGAAACAGCTTACTATCAGGAACAAGCAACCGATGCCATAACTGTGCTGCATGGTCATCAGAGTGCCCCCCAAGCGCTACAGCGACCGTACTTCTTCCACTTAGAGAACGACGTTCCTGGTGCTCAACTATAGTAAGCGGCTCGGGGGGGGGGGGGTATTAAATGGTTACCCACCTTCATAAGAAGGCGCATGAATGCCTAACTACATCAGGAGGGTCTTACTTAGACCTAACCAAATTCTGCTGATGCACTCGGTGGCGGCTCTTCTTCCTCCGCCAAGCCGCGTGCGGTCGCGTCGTGTTGACGTGGCCATTTTCGATATCCACCGCCGCTACACGAGAGCCCTGGGAGACGGGAGCAGTTCTCGCACGAGCAGCTTGGACGTACCACACCCTGGAGTCCCTTCCCTGGCCTGTCTTTGCGCTCGAAGAGCGCAGAACCCAGCCGCGGACTCCCCCTGAGCGACGAAAGCAGTTTCCACACGAGCACTTTTGGTGGCACACACCCTGGAGTCCCTTCCCTAGCCTACTTCAGTTCACCACTGTGCTAGAACACACCAGTGCTGTGTAAAATTTTCGACTACCTGGTGCGCATATCGGTAGCCACTTATCAACCTGATAACTATTAGGGGTATGAGATGAAGTAGAAGTGGCAATCACCATATCATTTTATGGCGCATGTAGTTTAGCGGCTGATTTGACGAGATATTATTTGAAAATGTTTCGGTGGACAGACGGAGAAAAGACTGGGAGGAGGTGACTGTGCACAACCTCTCTAATGTATGGAAAATCTGGCCATATGCCTACATACATTCACGCGCATAAACCACCAACACTTTGTTCTATCCATAATTTCAAAAACTTTGACTGTTCATCAACAAAAAATGAGCTCAACCTGCCAAACGTACATTGTTAACGAGCTCGCAAGTTTCAGCATAATGTGGAACTTAACGAAGAAGATTACTTGAAAAGAGCGAATCCGTTCAGGAGCGTAAGTAAATTCATTTGTGATCACGAAGAAGCAGGAAAAGCAAAAAACTGGATGTGAAATTACAATAAGCTATCACAACCGTTAAAATGGCATTTTTGTGAGAGCGTGCTACACTTTGGTAACACTAGGAAATCAAATACTTGAGGAAAGACAAAAAAGTAGAAAGAATACAGGGGTCGGATTCAGCAACGACTTATACAACCTTATCAGATAACTCACAGCAGAAAGCTTAGATAACGCGGCTTACCAAACGATATGGTGAGCGAAAAGCCGCGTTATCTGAGTTTTTCGCTGTGAATTCTCTGTTAAAGTTATGTAAGTCGTTGATGAATCCGACCCCAGGTAGCCAAGATCTAACACGTGATCTCCGTGACAGGTATGTATAGAGTCTATCAAAAATGAAGGCATTGTTCGAAGGGTGATAACCATATGTTGTCAGTAAACTGCACTGAGTAGGTTAAGAGCTTTATGAAATTGCCTTAAAATTATTGTTTCTATCGCTTTTCAGATAACCTTTATCTTCTTTTTCGTGTGTGGTATTTTACTTGCTGTTCTTGTGCCTTTATCATTATCAATGTCCTACTATGTGAGGAGGAGGAAACAATTTTTCAATGTCAGTTTACCTCTCTGCTATAATGGTGCCACTAAATTTCAAGAGCGGGGCTACATTAACACTTTCGCGTTTTCGCTGGCGTCCGTCGTTTTGGACCGCGCACTTTTTTTGCGCGAGACGTAACGGATCGTTTAGCGCCCATTCACACTACCGCGACAGTGCGGCGGGGCAATGAGGAAGCATAGGGTTGGCCACAGCGCGGCACTGCGACACGTGCCACAGGAGGTTCTGCAGAGTCTCGCGACAGCCGCTGCGGTAACTGTGGACGGCTCCGCGGTGACCGCCGCCTGCTGGGATGGTTCAGATCATTGCTGGCGGCGCGGCATGCAGGGGGACGTCAGTCGCGAAATGACAACGCGACCACGCCGCGATGTTATTATACGATCACCTTCCATATCGATTCTTCGCTTCGCGCGATCGATACGTGAGCTTATCATGTTCGACTTGTCCCAAGTAGCAACGTTTTTCCCTCGCATGAGACGTTTGTGTACATTGAAAAACCTAACGGGAAATATGGTAAAGGGATGTTGCTTTGCTTTAGAAATTGATAACTGTCGATAGAAATCTTTCAGTTCTAATTTTTTACCAATTTTTTGTGATTCGTAGTGGCATTCGCACATATGCTTTAGAACCGCAATGCCTCCACCACGAAATCTGAATTTAAACATGTAATAATTAGGACCATTGATCGAGATATTAGCTGATCGATGTTATCGATGTTAATCAGTGAACCGATTTCGCTTTCAAGTGTTGTCAAAGGGATCCAGCGAGAAGTGTTGTATTGACGTTTAATCCGCTTGAATAAAATTGTTATAGAAAGTGTCGTCATTAACCATGCTATGAACACTATGTGGTGCTAGTCAATCTGATGTAGTGGGAAAATAGGTATCTGCTAAAAAAGTGAAGAATAAATGAGGTGTTGGGCAACAGTTTGCGACAATACTGCTGACAATACTGAGTTAAAAACTGCAAAGCTAATTCTACAGTTAATGCCTTTCATAAGCACACAAAATTCCACCTGTCCAAAAATTGGCCTACTTGCTAAAAGTTCTGAATTCTAAAAGTTCTAAAGTTCAAAGTCATGCATCCTTACATGCAAGAATTCACATCGCATGATCTAACATCTAATCCAATGAAAAGGCGCTTTGAAGTGGCTGCGAGCAACGATACTCATTCGCTGCCACGTGCACGGTTGCGGCGCATCGTGGCATCTGGTGCCGCCTCCAGTCGCGAGGTGGACGTGTCTGAGCTGCGCCGTGCACTATTACGGTCCCGCCACGAAACCATGCACCTGGCAAATTGCCATCCGTTGCTCCACCTACAAGAATCACTATGCGGAGCAGTTTCCTGGTCCTGGCGATAGGGGGTATAGTGAGAACATACGCGTCTAGCCAATAGGGAGTTGAGAAAGGTGACGATCAAGTGGCAAACGAAATTAAAATTAAGAGGAAAATTACGGATTGATGCTACATTGGCCAGTTTTTGAACAAGCAAAGTCTCTCGTATCAGCTATCCCTGAAAACCTTTACAAGGCTTTATCACAAGGCCAAGTGTTCAAAGGAAAATATATAAAGAATTTTGAAAACCGTCTTCTAAACGCCTATAAATGTTCACTTAGTAAGTCTTTTAACGGTAGAAGCTTTCCTATTACACCGGACAACGAAGCAAAGCAGCAAAGAATGCTCTCCAAGAACAGCGCCGAATGGATGCGTCACAATGGGGTGTCTGGAAAAAGGCGCCGAACAACTCATCAAAGGCTATCTTGGGTCGTCGTTTTATCTTGTTGTCTCTCTTGTAGGGTTATTCTCAACCTACTTTGTCAAAATCTTATCTCGACCATATTTACGCCCTGCCCCTTCCAGCTTTTCCTCTGTTCATTTTATGGTTCGAGTTTTACACCATTTCCAAACCTACGACGATGTTGACCTGAAGGTCGATCTCGTCCACTCCACCGCGCGTGAAAAAGCAACCCCGCCCCAGACGAGGTACGCGCGCGCGACCGCACGCACCAAAATGAGTATCGTTGCCGCCTACCCTTTGAAATCCTCATGTCCTCTAGTGAAACGTCTCTAGTGAACTAGACCTTCTAATTCATGGTTCACCTGCGCAGCAGCAAGTAGGTTACTCAACACTGAACACATTCGTAAAGGACACAAAACCCAGCACATGAATAGGTTCAGCCTCCGCAAAGAGAGCGACACGCTTAGCAAAACTGCACTCCATGGTGCAATTTACAAAGGAAACATCCCTATGAGCATCACATATCCTTGAGCATCTTTATTCCTACTAATAAATAGGCAAATAAACAACAGGCACAACTGTTCTCACCCGTCAAACGTACTAGTGTTTTCGACATCACATGACTACTAACCTGACTAGTTCTTTGGTTTACGTAGAAAAGTTGATTATCGTCAGATTAACTGAGCCAAAAGTAACTGAGCCCTCAGGTGTACATGGAAGCATATGCGTATGAATACTAAAGGAGCACATGAGCACCTTCACAGAGATTTTCTATTCAAAAATAACAATATGCTTTCTACCGCAAGTATTGCTTTTAGCACTTTCCTTCTAGAAAGCGGCAAGATGATTGAAATTAAGGTATCTAATGCATCAGTTATACTGCCTGCGATGGATATCGCTTTGATGGTAGCCTGCGTTTTACTTTGTCTATTTGGTACAGTAATTATATGGAATAACGACATGCTCACGCCATACCTAAGCAGGAGGCATACTAGTATGTTTGAAATATTGTGACTAATAATGCAAATTTTCGTTCATATTCAAACCACTGTGAGCTTTAAGAAGCAAGCAAGGTATAGAAAACAAATAAAAAGCAAAGCTTAAAAACGAAACAACGAAAACAAAACGAATAATAGGGCGCATATCCCGCCCTATTATAATATTAAGAACTGCACTGATTCTTTACCTTAGATAATAACGACCATCATTTAGAGTCCTTACAGGTGAAAGTAAAAAAGGAACACCTGCGACATAACAATTTACATTCAGGTTTAACTAAGAGATTAGAAGATCATGAAGAGATGCTCAAGTGTCAAATCAGTGCAAGCCTTGTTCTCGCTACCACACACGTGTACTCACAAACTGAGGATGTGCCTCCAATTTTGAAGAAAGCTTTCACAAACACTGCTAATGCCTTCCTCTCGCAGCAGTTTATATTCGTAAGTGTTTTTATTTTGAAAATATTTGCATTGAAAACCTATTTTCTTGAAAATGACTTAAAACTACCAAAGCTGGAGAATACCGCTTTTTTGCTGATTGAAACTTCATGCAGTCAAGTGATGCCAGTGCCTTTTTTAACGCACACCTTCGTTAATGACTCTAGGTCCCTTCATCGATGACAAATAAGGTGACTGAAACATGACTGACGTTTGTCATTGGTCAATACTTAATCCGTTTTAATTACAAACACCATCTGCTTTTATTAGCAGTTTTGGATGTTTGGGTACAAACACAGAACGACTTGACAATACGTACAGCAAGTGGGAGATCACGCACAACATTCCCGTTGATTCCTTTTTCCACCATAGAATATTTTGCTAAAGCAAGTACTGATCCCTTCCCACCAGAACCGTTGTCAACATCTGAATCGCCTTGCCATTGTTTCGGCTTGACCACCAAATACATAATAATATCTGAAGAAAGCTCATAACGTACCCCAATAACAAATTATTCCTCTATTCAGTTCAACAACTGGAGAAAGACTGCACTGAGACTATTGAAAAGTGTGAAGACGAATGATAGTTCACTTAGAAACGATGTAGGACAGGTGGGAAATCAGTAATAAAAAGAGAAACGAAAATTTCATCCTGTACACCACCGAATGAATATGGTTCAGAGTTTTGGCCCATGCAAAGAACCTGCACCGTTCACTTGCCGGGCCGTTACTTTATCTATTGTGTAGCCGAAAAGCATTTCTCCACAAGACCCATAAAAAAACTTATGCGGCGTTTTGGAGAAAACTAATGCTGCTAACGCATAAAGCAAAATATTGGGGTGGCTCATATGTTCTTGGGTTGTTTGGTATTCTTCAAATTGCTGTATCTTCGGATCAAACCAACCTTTTTCATCCAAGTATCACCCATCTTTGTGGATAAATATCCTCTATTGTTCCAGCGGCGAATGAATGCCGTGGCGGTAAAACTCCGGGAATTTCTATCCAAAAAGTGGCGGACGTCGGTTTCGAGTGCTACTCGATCACCACATTGTTCCCCGTCCAGAAAGTGAGCTAACGATCGGATCAAATGGTTGCCGGCTCCGACAAGGTCTGACAGATAGAGTGGGGAAAACTACTTCCCATCCTAATAGCTGGAGTTTTGGCGAGACAACGCGGGGTTGCACTGTCACGGAGAGAATAAATCTTGTCGAGTCCTGAGCGTTCCACTCGAATCACTTGGCTAACCTTTCGCAGTTGATTGCAGTAAACTTGATTGTTGATGGTGGCACCAGAAGGTAGAAGATGTTGAAGCGATTCATATCATTATCAGAGGTGTTTTTGCTGGATGCATCTTGACCATAAGCACACTAAAGGTTACGATGATCTTCGGTCAAATCTTCGGTCGGTCGCCAAAGAAGGAACTCGACCTTTTACCACGATCTTTGCGAAATCGAGAACATATCTCAACCGGAAAAGCTAAATCAAACTGCGAAATCTCAAGAACATATACATCACCCCAGTACCAGCAGCAGTAGTATCGTGATTATTTTCCACCAAAAATGACTCAAGCAAATAATGCAAATGAAAAGAATAGCGCTAGGATGTCAATGATTATGTTTTGCTTTCAGCTGAATAAGATTTTTTCCGAGCCGGTACTCCCCGACACTCTTCTCGGTGATCCAGTTTATGTGAAGAAAGATGTATTATTTTGCTTTACTAATCTTAATATTTTTATACCATAACAACGCACAGTATATGTTTTGCCAAAACTTTCAGAATCAAAAGGAACAATCTCATTTTTCGAAAAGATTTTTGAAAGCTGCTTCAGAGGTAATAACGTTTGAAATAGCTTATCAACAAACAAGGTAGACAAAATTTCTAGTCGTTTGCAGCCTGTTTCACGTGCAATGCGAGATTGCACATGCTTCATTACATACTTATAAGATTACGAACACCTCCACGGATCTCCCTGGTAGAGAGCCATTGGGCTCTCATGTTAAGTGGGTCTCGGGTCGCTTGTCGCAGGGCCATGCGGCCCGTCCCCTTGTGGTGGATAGGGTAATGAATTGCAAACCAAATGTGACCGCATGTTACCCAGAGACGTCGAATGCAGGGAATGAACTCCTTGCTCCTGCTGTGTCGGGTCGGCTCGTTCATTGTGTGTGGGAACGGCATGTTCACGCACAGTGTGCGTGGATGTGTTCGCGCCTGCGCGGATTGTACGGTTGTCGGTCCGGTCAAATGCTTGCACTCGGTAGACTGGGAGTACATCGTGGGGCGATTCGAAGCCGCCTCAAAAGTCTCGCTCCGTCCCTTCGGCGTCTGGTTGGCTGCCCGAAGTTCTTCTCCCGCACGACAGAGCCTGATTAGCTACCCGTGTTGTACTTTAGTCAAAATCTGTAGCACTAAACGGCCTCATTCCCCTGGGAAGAGCCATTTCTGCGGCGATGGGATGACGAGTACTGAGAGGCTGCTAAAATCTTAGATCTAACCAGTCTGTGCAAATTGAGGACTAGGAAGACGATCTGTACTTACAACGCCCGCACGCTCGCATCGGAAGCATCCGTCGAGAACCTGATGATGCAAGCCAAAAAGAACAAGTACGACGTCATCGGAGTGACCGAGATGAGAAGACACCACCCCCTACACGCCGCCTACGACTTCGGAGAAGAGCTGTTCCTCGGAACATGCGACAGCAGGTGAGTAGGCGGCGTTGGTGTCCTCGTCAACACGCACTTGGCCATGAACATCGATTCGTACGAGTCTCTGACAAGCCGAATCTGACGTCTGCGACTGAAGCGATGTGGCTCCGTGCCAGCCTTGACTGTGTTCGTCGCGTATGCCTCAACATCCGACTACGACGACGAAGACGTCGAGGCCTTCTACGTCGAGCTAGAGAAGTTCTATAAGGAAGATCACACTTTCTACAAGGTGATCGTCGGCGACTTCAACGCCAAGATCGGGCCACGAAGGTCGCCGGAAGAACTTCACATCGGAACCCACGGTTTGGAGTGGAACGAGCAAGGTGAAAGGCTGTCTGAGTTTATCATGTCGACCAAGACCATCCATGGAAACTCGCAGTTCCAGAAGCCTCCCTCCATACGATGGACCTGGGAATCCCCCGGTGGCCAGTTCCATAACGAGATCGACCACATCATCTTCAAACGCAAGTATTGCCTGACCGATGTCTCCGTTGTCCCCAAGTTCTACACGGGATCAGACCATCGCCTCCTTCGCGCGAGGTTCCGCTTTTCGCGTCAAGGAGAGAAGGCCGCGAAGTTCAAGAAGAGGAATCCCAGAACGACCAACTGGGATCTCTACACCTCTCTTGTCGGCCTTTGGGAAGATGCCGTCATGGACAACGTCGACGAGGAATACGATCGCTTCGTGCACCATCTCCACGATGGTGCTAAGGGAGCCGAGAGCTTGAAGGCCACCAAGAGACATCTGCCTCTGGAAGCTCTCGAGCTGGAGCCAGCGTGGAGCAGCACGAGCGTCAGGCAACTACTAACTGACGTCCGAGCTTGCGAAGCTATGCAGTGCTGCGATAAACGAAGATCTTAAGGAGAGAAGGGCGGAAGTGTTGGCTGAAGCTGCAGAGGCAAGGTTGAGTATCTATAGTATATAACGCACTCCGACGCCCTGAAGGAACCCGTCACCTCTTCCAGGAGCCAGATTCGTCAACGACTTACAGCAATCTAAAGGGTTGGGTACACTCGGCAGCGGCTTTAGTGCGTCAAAAACGGGGCGGGCGTCGCTCTCAGGCTCAGGACATGTTGGCGATGAGGGGTGGTCGTTTTTTCTTTCTCTAGTGTCGGCATTGGACCACTGCCAATCATCGCTCAGCTGACCGGTTAGCTGGTTTGGTTGAGGAAAGGGCTTTCCTCTCTTACTTATTTTATCTCTTGCTCAGGAGCGATAGCGTCAGCTTCACGGAATGACCGAGTTCATTCCGTGAAGCTGACGCTGGGCGTCAACGCTGAAGCGAAGTGTGTCATAAGCGCGCCGCGGCCCCTGACGCAGAGACACATACTCTGCGTCTCTGCGCTATTCTTCATCATTGGAGCTGCGGCAAGCATCAGGAGTGTGCCCAGCCCTTAACGGTGAAAATAGTGCCGCAATCCCTGATAGCGAGGCTTATCAACAAGCGATAGGTTGAAGCACTGAAACATTTCACAATATCGCTTGTCGATAAGTCGCGCTATCAGGGATTTCGGCAGTATTTTCATGGTTAGATTGCTGTAAGTCGTTGATGAATCTGGCCCCAGAAGGATAATGGAGAATGTCATCCACCACATCACTTCGATCCCTTGGATACCCAAGTCTATTGTCCCTATGCCATTTTTTCGCAGGATAGATGCGTCGTCCCCTCTGTTCTCCCTTCCGAGATCCGACACGCCATCTCGTCGGTGAAGAAACGTACAGCACCCAGTCCTGACAGAATCAGATCTGAACACCTGAAGAGCCTTCCGGCAACACTCATCAACACCCTGGCGCGGCTGTTGACGTTTTGAAGTGGATGCAATAGACTACCGTCTATTTCTTTCGTTGTCCAAACCGTTGCACATAATGAAAGAAATTTGAAAATTTCAGAAGTGGGGGAACTATTTGAACAACTTAGTAGTAAATATAAACCCAATCCCAGTTAAGCTAACTGGGCGAACTGCAAGACGCTACCATTGTAGACACTATTCCCTCAGTTATTCTTGTCGATGCAATTTTCTATCGCCTTAATCTACGCCTTTTCTTTTTTTCTTTTTTTTTGAACGTCTAACTTATATAATCACTAAAAACTAAAGTTCCCACTGTAGCACCAACATATTTATTTTAGGTGATCCGCGATATATGGCACTACCTCGAAGATTTTCAGCAATTTTCGCACACAACAACTTATAAAGTGAGATCGTACGCTTTCTACCTTTTATTAAATCTCTGCCTATATCGTTCCAAAACTTGCTGAAGTCGACAAATATACAATCCAGGAATAAAAGGCAGACACTGTCAATAAAGATCTTTAACAGCAGTTTTAACTTATGTGAAGTAGATAATACAAGCTTGAGAGAAAGTGGATATATTTATAAACAACTACATTGTTGCGTAGTATTTTCACAAGAACAAGTTCAGATTGCGCTCAGTACGGAAGTCTACTCATGTGCCACTGTTCTTGTAACTATCCTGCTGGTGTGCGTCTCTATGTTAATAAGAATTTGTCTATTAGTCAGGTAGTTCAGACAAACAAACATTCTAGATGTGGAGGGTCAGACATTGTTCCAGAAGCCCGCGGCCGGCTTGTCGGCGTTTAACGTCGCACGCTCCATGAGTAAGCCTCTCTCTCGCGTGGCTATAGAGCAATGTCCTGGGGTCCTAGATGTTCACATCATTTCATGGAACCAACACACATTCAGCAAAATTGCCGCCTTTTAAGGGCTTGGTCCTCAAGCTCTCAATCGAGCAGTGGACCATTAAAGGATTCTCTATGGAAACGAATAGTAATTCGCATGCTTATGGCGTGTGCAATAATTGTAGTCATATTTGGACTAATCATGTTCTCATTGTATACGTAGGTTTACAGCCCTATTGCGCTCTCTTTCAAGCACATATTAGGTTGGTCGAAAAGTCTTGCAACACTAGCCCCATCCAAGTATAAGACCCCGTCTTTCAGACAGCCTTTCAATTCCATTCCGCCAGAATTCCGAGGGCAGTGAGGAAATATTCAGAAACCTCCATTTCCAGTTGACGTCGATCATCGAACTCTCTACCTCGAAGATTCTGCTTCAGAACTCTGAACAGGAGGTAGCCAGAAGGAGCGAGGTCTGGAGAGAACGGTGGATGGGGCAGAACTTCCCAGCCTCACTCCTGGGTTTATGTCGCGACTCACTTTTGCGACATGAGGACGCGCGTTCTCATGCAGCAGGTAGACATTTTATCATTCTGAACGTTTTTGGCGCATGGCGTCGGCCAAGCTCGGAGCTGGGTAGCCTAGACAGATGCTGTGACTGTGGCCCCACTTTCCAGCCACTCCCAGTAACGCATGCCTTCTGGGTCCCACCAGTTACACAGAAGAACCTTCTTTTCGTGGTGTCCACGTTTCGGTTGTCTTGGAGCCGGTTCTCCGCGTGGGAGCTGGGTAGCCTAGACAGATGCTGTCACTGTGGCCCCACTTTCCAGCCACTCCCAGTAACGCACCATTGGCTCTTACGGGTGTGGTTAAAGAACCTAGCTTCCATCACCAGTAACAATGTCCTTCAGAAAGTCTTTTCTGTGCGAGCGAAGAAGCAGCACTGTTCGGCATGCATTGTCAGAGTCCCGAGCTCATGTGGTACCCTAAGCGACAAAACTTTGCGGTACTCAAGGATCTCCAGCTGACGGTGCTTTACAAGTGTCGCCGTCAGTTCGCGAGTGCTTGAATTTGGCTTCACCTTGAAGACCTCGCGCAAGCTGTCTTCTTCCACAACAGAGGGGCGTCCGGAACGAGGTCAACCTTCGAGAGGGATATCTCCAGCCTTGAAACGCTGGCACCAACAGGCCACTGTCAAGTAGTGAATGACTTCCTCCTTGAATGCGGCGCAGATGTTGGAGGCTGCAGTCCTTGCGGAATGACTTTGCAGAAATTCGTAGTAGACGATAGTTCGTAGGATGCTGCTGCTTATCATTGACATTGTTGTTGTATTTCTACTCGACGAGGCCTTATATAGTATGCTTGAGGAAGCTTCGAGAATGCGCTGTGAGTCACCACACAAGATCAATACTCTAGAAGTTTTAACAAATTTAACAGGCAGTAGCGCAAAGTGTTACAAGACTTTTCGATCAACCCAATATTTCACACTTTTCACTTTAGTTCCAACTGTGGAGAGTAAGATCATTTCTAGGTGGGGCATCTACAGCGGCTACGTGGTCATGTATTTCCACAAAACTTCTGGCCGTACCACGATTCCAGAAGGCGATAACTCCTATGGTCAAAGGCATAGCTTGGATGACGCCTAGTAAATTTTGTTAATCTTCGCTCGAAAGTGTGCTAAGAAGAGATTTTGAAAAAAGAGATTCAGTGTTTTCCTTCGAAAATGTGAGAATGGCGAAAACTTTCTTACTGCCTTGAACTCAGCACGTTTCCTGGACAAGCACTTTATGACATATTTTGATATAGTGAGTAATTCCTTAAGAAGATATGCTTCCAAAAAAAATCCTAACCATAAGAGTTGTTTGCACAGAACCTTGAAGAAGAGGTCTTGCAACAAATTACTGATAAGGACCTGATAGCGAATTTAGAAAAGTATGTGAACAGAACGAGGCAACTTCAAGAAAAAATGAATGTGGGTTCCATACTACTTCAATGCATTAATACCAATAAACATAAAATACCAAAAATAAAGCTTGAATGCTATCTCGATATTTAGGCAGCAAACAGGATTGTTCAACAACACAAGAAAGGTGTGTTCGTTATAAATTGTACCGGATGATGTGCCAGAACTACATTCTATTGCATAGTTAAGCACTGTCCTATTAGGTCTGTCACTCATCAAGCCTCTGATGCGTAACATGGTCAATCAACCGGTGAAGGTATCGTGAATTTCAATTGGTTGCCTGCTTGACTTTTTCACTCCTACACTTTCTTTTTGGTTTTTTTCAATGGCTCATTCAACGGAAAGTCTCTTGATTTTCTGAATTCTATTTATTTCAGCTGTAATTCTACTAACTTGGCATATTCTAGCTAAAACTCCACCGTTCGAAAGTGCTTCCTCGATTCAGAAAGGAAGTGTGGAACTTGAGAAAAAGAAACACAAGCGAAATTCGGTACAGAAACCTAGTCAAAGAGGTCATGGTGAGTAGGCCTCAATTTTTCTGAACGAGTTTATTCCAAACGCGTGTGACTGGCAAGCGCTTAATACTAAACTCTGGTTGTCCTTGTTCTGGTCTTAAAGTACAGGCTCCCATTTTTACAAATAGAAGCATGGCGCTCTAGTGAGAAGACGGAGTGAATTCCGCGGGCATTAGATTGGCGAGGGAAGCCTTTCATCATTCCAAGGTGGTCGGATCGTGGGTACATAAACCTTTCATAGAACAGAAAAAAAAAACATTGTAACGAACCTATCATAGCATTAAAAAAACTAGCAAAATGTTTCTTTCAGGGGTTGGCTAGTTCCGAAACTCACCAATGTTACGATATAGCGGATTTGTGGATACAATGGCAGAGAGTATTTGTTAGCGATATTAACGGGCCGTTGCAAGGTCAATGGACGATGTGTAGTAAGCGTTTGATATTTTCCACCAAATCTCCACTGCATTTTTTCAAGTACATTAGGTAAAGCGAAAGAAGGAGAAGATAGCCGATTGCCTCACCCTGCATCAATCTCGCCTGGGCCTGTATTCTCAGACTGCATTATGTCTTAGGGATCGTTCAGAGTGCACGCGACGCGCGACGCGATGTAATGATAAGCTCCCATATCGATTACGCGAAGCGATGAATCGATATAGGAACTTGCCACTACGTCGCTTCGTACGTCGCGTGCACACTTAACGATCCCTTACACACTTATCTGCTATTGAGAAGCTTGAAAATTTTCCCTTTCGTTTAACTCAACTTCAAAAGTGCGAAACTAAGTGTTTATTACTTTTGTTTGCTATTGAAAACTTGCAATCCTTAATAGTGAGGTGTTCATAGAGCAAGAATAACAATCAGATTGTCCAATAGCATTGGCAGCTTTATTATAACTGCAGAAATCTCAGTATCGCCACTAAATCTCTACTTATCGACAAATGTTCTCCGCCGTTCACATTGAAGGAAAAAGCTACTCAGAATTGTCATGCTAGATTAGAAAACCATTTTTCGAAGGATTCCAACTGAAGAGAGAATCCTCCTTTGGCGATAAAGTGGCATAGCAAGGGAGAACCCTTCGACAGAGAACCTTGTCCTAGTACCAGCTTTAGTGAAAGAACTTTTAAGTTCTCAAGACCCTAGGCAAATTTTTAAAGAGGGTGGCAACGTTGAAGTTGACTCCTCCAATGATTATTATGTATGCCATTACTAGATCCTCAATCTTCTGCTCTCTTTGGGCTGGGCAAACCAAACGTTTTGCACCTAACCAACCTAGGCTAGACGAAGACAGTACCGTAACAACAGGGTACTACTAAATTTCTAGTAAAATTATTTTCTGCGCCTCCTAGAAACCTTATATCCTTTTCAAATAAGGGTTAAGAAGTGTAGTGTCACACTCAACTATAGAATCGACAGAACTTTTGTATGAATTAGTCAAACGGAAAAATCCGCAGTTTAAGAGCCTTAAAAACATTTTATGTATGTGAAAAAGCGTTAGTCAAAATGTTTCTGATGTAAAGGTCCCAACAACGCTTGTTATCAAAGAAAAACCCTCAATCCCGCACTTCGCTTACCGAAAGAATTCGAAGCTACTTGTTGCGATCGGTGGTCCCGCAGGCTGAGGTGAACCTCTGTGCCTCCGAGTAGCTCCACAGGCACCGGAGGGCTCCCAGATCTTACATAACTCCAAGGGGACCCCGCGTATTGCCACTATCGTACGTATTGCCTACAACGTATTGATGGCCCTCTAGCTGTCCGGACTGACCTCCTCCCTGCTCCTCGCGCCACCCGGCTCGTATTGACTTCCTAACATCTCGAGGGCCAAATCCAATCCCGGGGAACCCATAAGGCAACGCACAATATGTACACATACAACCGATACCCTTATATGAAGAGACTCACCCGATTTCTCCACACTCACACAGAGTAGAACATGAGGTTCATTACACTTGGCGACCAGCAGAATATCCGACAACCAGACGATAAGAGTGAAGATCGAGCTAGGCGTCGTCCGTGGCCGTGCAGGTTGAATCTCCTGAAGCCGCGGGGGTGAGCGTGGTGCTCACCAGACCCCGCAGCACTCTCCTGATGCTCCCGCCCGTACTGTTAGCAGCTTGAATGGCAGGACGAGGCTCCGCGGTAGCCATCCGGAATATGAGAGCAGTGCTAGTGGTCGGCAGACTTCGTCGCGGGAGCGCATGACGTCGAATGCGACCAAGCGCCTGTCGAGAGGGGACGGCGCGCGTCGATCGGTTGTGCCACGTCGCCAACCTTCCCATGCTCCCAGGCCGATCGATGGCGCCACATCGGCAAGCTACCGTGAGAAACACGCGCCCGGGCCGGACACGAACCGAGGAGAGATCGTGTTCGGGACACTACCACAATAATATGATGCACCCAAGGATTCCTTACCTATATTAAGAGTACGAGACTTAGGTGGCGCAAGAGGTAAACTATTAGTTGCCGAACAACTAATAGCTCTACCGGTAGATTCTTGAAGACGAACAGTATTCCCAGATTCTCAACGATTGATGCGAGCCACCGCTTCTGACCAAGTGGTATATTTTCCTCTTATACCCCCAGTTCTACCACATGATTCCTTATATGCATCAGAGATAACAATTTTAGTATTAAACAGTTATTGCTAGCTTTTATGCCTACATGTATTATTGTGTCTCGGGGATAATGTCTAGTGCCTCAGTTCAGTTGCGCAGCGAATAAAAACAGTCGAGGAACAAGTAAAGATTTAAACGTGAATTGAGACGGGTGATGTGACGAATTAGAATGTAACATATACATAGTCGCAAGGTGACATGATAGGAACCTCTGAATATTTAAAAATCGAAGACAAACATGATTTAAGCAAGGATTGCGTAATTAATGTGAACGTGCTACATATATTGTTGTGTCTCGTGTATAATGTTTAATAATCCAGTCCATTTGTGCACCGAATAAAAACGGACCAGGGACAAGCAAATATTTAAAAGTGATTACAAGCGATTAGTATCATGATCTAGAATGGAACATATACAAAGTAGGAATATTGCTGTTCACGGAGGAGCGATCTTGGAAAATCGAAGTCAAACATAAAAACCAAAACAAACACAACAAACAAGAAATTTGCAATTGACATAAACATCTTCTTCGCATTCTGTCCTGGTAGAAAAGAAGACTTGCTATATTTTTATTGATTTATAACGAGTCCCGAACTAGAGAAGCACCCGGGCCTCTTCGAAAAGTTCAATAGTCAAAACTAACGACAGTTAATCCAACTGTGTTTCAGTTCTGATTGCACTGCTGTCGGTTTTCATATTCACCCCGACAATGGTGCTGTCAACTATGCTTAGCGCACTGGACGAATCGCAGTCGCCCCAATCGTCTCGCCGAAATATGGTAACATTTTTAGTGCTACTCTGATAACTATTACATCTCGAACGTCGAAAAAAATAGCAGTAGTGAAATTTGGAGAAAATCGTTGTGTATACCACTTCCGCTAAAGAGTAAGATATGTAAAATTTCTTTTAAACTATGTTTGGGTTGCACTCTTTCCAAGAACGAATAGCCTCTGGGTCTCGTGAATCACTATCTCGTTGCTCATGAAGCGTCCAAATCTTACACCTATGAAGTCCTCTGGCACTTGCTGAACCCAGGCCGAACAACCACTTGCTATTGGGGTGGAAACCTGTTGCAGTGGGAGTGGCGGGTTGCGCCGATTGGCCAGGTGAGGGGGCCCGGTGCGATTACCTGCACTCCGTTGACACTCCTGTGGGTGGGTTTAAGGGCCAGCTCCCGTTGCTAGAGTGTTGCAGGATAGTCGCCTTCGCACCCCCGATTTTTGTGAAGCCATATATCCACGTATATCCAGCTCGTACCTACATATATATGTGCATACGTATATAAGTAGGTATATACTACGTATTTGCATATAAATACATGTATATATATGTATATACGTAGGAACAGGTTTTCACCCCAATAGCAACTGGTTGTGCGGCCCCTCGAGAACGAATGTCCGAGTCCTTCAATTAAACACGGCTCTGCCACTGTGCGGCTACTAGGTTGTAAGGAAAGTTTTTTGAATGTGCATCTTTCTTTTTCTCTTACTGTCTCGCAGGGCTTTTTCTTGTTCATAGATAAGTAGACCAGGTATGCGAAAGTTGGTTATTGTTACCAACTGATCACTCGTGAATAACCTTCTCCATCTTTCGAAGCAGTGCCATTCGCGGCCTTTTACAAAACACCTGCAAATCTGGCGAATTCGCAGCATCCAGTTTTTACATCAATGCTTTCGGGGAAGGTGTGGCATCCAAACGCACTGCACAAGCTTGGTTCGCTCGCTTTCGTAACGGTGATTTCATCATCAAGGGCTCCGACGGTTGTCGTCCATTCGAAGTCAACAATGACTGACTGCAACGATTGGTGGAACGAGACGCGCAGCAAGCCACATGCGAACCGATAGAGAGCCCAGGCGTATACTTTAACACCGCCGTCGAACACCTGCGACAACTGGATAACGTCTATAAGCGCGATCAATCCCTCATGACTTGACGGAACGCGACCGCGACGTGCGGAGGTGGCTACCCAATTACTCCAGTGCATTCGGACGAGCAACTGACCGACCTCCATCGTTACAGGTGGCGAAAAACGATGTTTGAATATCAGCATCGCGCACAGTCAGTGGTTTGACAAAGGTGAGCAGCCTGAGCCGCAGACAGGCCTCTACTCTCTGAAGATTATGGTTTGCGAAGGTGGGATTGCGAAGGCGTCATTCACCACAAGTTGGTCCCGTGCAAAGCAAGCCTAACCGCAGACCTGCACTGTCAGCAGCTGAATAGACTGGTTGTCATGGTCGAAGAGAAGCAACCAAGTCACCGCATGACCAAAAAAGCATGTTCCTACACTACACGTTGTAGGAGGGACTCGTCAGAAGTTCGAATGCTCGACTTTGAAAGGGAAGTGCTGCCCCACCCATCGTATAGTACAGACTTTTCGTCAACAGACTACCACTTCTCCGTTTCGCTCTCTAATGCCAGGCAAGGAACAACGTTCACTGATGAGTATAACATGGATCGCTGGATGGAAAACTTCTTAGAGTCAAAGCTAGGAGCGTTCAATAATGCTGGCAACAGAAGTCTGTCCGAATAGTAAAGAAGTGAGACAGAACTCGATGGTCATGACTTCGCATTTCAATGTGTTTTTAGTTCCTGAAGAGTCAACAAAATTTTATGTCACGAAAACGGCTAAACGTTCCCTATGACCTATTGGAATAGCTGACTACATCCTGAAGAGTATCCCCAACAAGAGCTGGATCTGAAGCTCTATAGTCCTAACTTTTAATACGTTAAAGCAGGCAATTAATGTTTTAATTCTATTAGACAGGTTATTCCGATAGTTCAAGTGTCTACTGATGAGCCTCAAAACACGCATAAGGGTCTTTCCATAAAAAATTACACGTGGAATTGTGCGTTCTTAACCCCCTTCAAACCCATCTTCTTACAAACATTTAATCGTTGTCTCTAGGTGTCTCTAGTTGAGGTTGTCATGAATAACTTAACTTATAACTTTAACTTAAAATAGGAAGTATCTAAACAGCAGCGAAAGTGAGGGAACAGTATCTAAGCAATGTAAATACTACAACTCCTATCCGATAAGAACCACAAAAACCGAGTTGTGTGTCAACGTAGGCACTATCGGTTTTCGATGAGTTGCACTGTCCTTGAAAAATGTGTAAAATTTCATGATAAGGGATGCCAATAGATCTACATCATTTCGATCAGGCTACATTTTTTTGCCACACCAGCTAAGAAAGAGTTAATTTGGTTAGATAATAAAAATGCATCTAATGTAGCCGCACAATAGCTTATGTCAGATGGATTTGTCGGGTCACAGACAGCTGTCGGTACACCCAGCTGTCGTGTTACACCCGCACCTCGTCTACGAAGACGAAGCCACGCCTGGCTTCGTCAGTCTCGACCTCGGCTCGCCCTCGGCGGCTCGGCCCGGCCTCGTCAGCCCGTTACCCGTCTCCATGTATGCTACCGTATCCACCCTGTTCTATAATACAGATATAACCCAGTTGTATATTAGTACACAAGGAGGGAACTCCCAGCTTCAAGTATGGAGTAATTAACCTTTAACTTGATAGATTTATTTACGTCATACTTGTCTTATATCACCTAACTTTATCCCAGCTCAACCTCGTACTCTTTAGAGCACGTACGGAAGCATTTACCGCCCTCCAAGAAGTGATTCATGTCGAGAACCTCTGCTTGGAAGCACTGTGAACTCGCTCTATAAAAGTCAAGGCGATAATTTCTCGTTCAGAAGTGAACGAATTCATAAAAGCAAAGAGGATGATAAAGATATCTTTGGAGCCAGCAACAGAGCTCATACCATTGGAAGCAAACAGGAGCCAGTCGTTAAACACTCTAAGCTAACAAAACAAAACGCAGGTCAGAATACACCTGACAAGGAAAGGTGTGAGACGGCCGGAAAAAGTCCTGCAGGCAAGACGAAGAGAGAAGAACCGAACGGACCTAACCACGGATCAATCAAGGAAAATGAGCCAAAGGACGAGAAGAACTCAAACCCAAAGGAAGCCAAAGATCAGAAAAACGAAGCGAAGGACAGAAAGAAGTCAAAACGGGAAGATTCTGAAAATAGCGATAAGAAGAAGAAGGAAACACCACAAGAATCTAAAACTCCACGATTTGACAGCGAACGAAAATCCATGCTAAAAAATGCAAAGCACAGTGACAAGAAGAGAAAGGCTGAACCAGCAGTCAGTAAGACCCAATGAGAAGAGAATATAAAATGTTGGAAAGGTAACCATGTTTCTTCTCATCTACTTCTTTCAAGTGATGCAACCCAATGAGCGGTAGGAAATACCCAACAACTTTGATAAAAAGAGGTTTCGGCTAAGACCACTACAGTACTATGTAGAATTTTCATTGGGTTTTATTTAACGGTGCACATTACGTAGTTTTCACGCGCACACCAAAGTAGCTTCAAGTTCGATTAGCGCCCAAGCTGGCGAATTCTGTCATAATTACTAAGCTGGCGGATAGGTAACAAGTTTGCGTATAATAAGGAGAAACTTGGCTTCACAATTTCCAGCTAGTTGCTTTGTTGGCTATTGAATTTTGAATTGCAGACATAAGCAAAAATATACGTGACCTTAATCCCTCGACCTTAGGTAAATGGATTAGAAAACCGTAGCATTTTAATCTACGTTAGACCGAGCCCTCAATTTCCACTGTCACAAGCCAGGACTCAGCACTATACGTCCCTAGTAGGCGTACAACATATTTTGTTAACATTACATTTGAGGAGTTTAGATAGCGTCTTGTCACAAATTACCCAAGCCAACAAGCGCAGTTGGGATTTTCTTTGAATTCAATCGTACATTTACACACAACTTCTTGATATCATCAGACACGACTGATGATTCAAGATGCTTGAAAGAGGTAACATGTGAGAGTTTGTCGCAAACGATAACAGTGCTCGAAACGCTCGTCGTCAAGCATACGGTCTTTCAGACGCGTAGCTTGAGTTTCGAGGGGTTATCTGCAGATGCAAGCACAACGCCATGAGCATATAATAGATTGTAAAGAGCTGCCTTTTGAGGAACTAAAATTACATCCATGACGACCATGACGAACAGAGGTGAAAGTACAGATTCTCAGATTCTTAGTGCTCTTAACAGAAAATTTGTTGTGAAACGATGCCTAGGACTTTTTCGATGTCTGGAAACGCAATATGCGTTTGTTGTTTTCTATAGCAGGAGACGAACCTGCATAGTAAATTATATTAGGTTGTCCCATAAGTCCTTGCAGTTTTTTTCAACGATTCACTGCAGATCTAGCCGGCGGTCTCTTGCATAGCGCTGCATAGCTTTCGAAAGAGAATGATTTTCTCTATCAGACCTTGTATTGCATTTCTTTTTTCATCATGGATTTCGTCAATTTTTAGGTCGTTGAATGAAAAGTGAAAACGTGAAAAAGTAGCCATTTGCGCACTTGTTCTCTCCGCTTAGGTTTGTAATTTTTTGCGCAGTTTTTTATAGCACTTGGAAGACAATGTTCCGTACTACAAGAATATGTGTTGGTCCTATTTTCTCACATGTCCTTTATTGATTTTTAGGCCATCAAATGGGAATTCGGACTTTTCAGTCCGAATTTTTACCAAAACTCCGGTTCTGCGGTAGGACTTTTTTGCTTGGTGTTATATGTCGTTTGGAAGAGAATGTCTTGCTCAGTAGGAATTTGTGTCACGTTTACTGCTAACGCTGATTTCTGTCGAATATCAACAAATGAAGACCGAGAAGGAGTTGTTGGTCAAGACGATTTTTCTATTTTTGGCATTTTGTTGATACTCAATAGAAATCAATAAACGCGACACAAATTCTTATAGGGCAAGACATTCTCTTTCGAATGACATATAACACCAACCCAAAACGTTCAACCACAGAGCAGGAGCTGTCGGCAAAAATAACCATCCTCCTTCGGACGTCCCAATTTGATGACCTAAAAATCAATAAAGGACGAATGAGCAAACAGCACTAACACATATTCTTGTAGTACAGAACATTGTCTTCCAAATACTTTAAAAAACTGTGCAAAAAATTACAAACCTAAGCGAAGAGAACAAGTGCGCAAATGGCTACTTTTTCACTTTTTCACTCTTCACTTCAAGGACCTAAAAATTGACAAAATTCATGATGAAGAAAGAAATGCAATACATGTTCTGATAGCACAAATCATTCCCTTTCGAAAGCTGTTCAGCGCTATGCAAGAGACCGCCGGCGGAATCTGCAGTGAATCGTTGAAAAATACTGCAAGGTTATGGGACAACCTAATACGTCGTCGTTACGGCGCTTTCGCTGTCACTCATCCCGCAAGGATCAGAACCTGTCCTTCGTTTGCTAGAAGCATCCGGTCTGCGGAGCAGAAGCAGAAAACAAATGGCAATGTCACCGTTCTATAGGGATAATAATCTTCAAGCGGTTATCGGTTAACGTTCTACGCTAGCCGATAACTTCGAAGACAATCATGCCGGCCCGGAACCAGAGGTAACCTTAGGACTGCCACAAAAATGCCCTCAAAGCCGTGGCAAATGTCCCTCAACCTGCAACAGGACCGCCTCTTTTCCCTCACAGCACATAAAAGTATTCTGCTCAGCTCCAGTGTTTCTACCATTCTACCAACGCCTCAGTGGCCCGTTAACGTGCCAGATATTCAACTTGGGCGCGCGGGTCTTGGGTTTGTGTTGAAACTTTCGGATCAACTCAGTTGCTCATCAATGCGGTCCTTGCATAGTGCACCTTGCACACTTCTCCCACTTCCTTCTTCTTCAAGTGCGCGTCAGCTCCTGCGGACATCGTGGCATTATTTCGAAAACTATGATACATCACTAACCATATAACGATACTTTACTTTTGAAAGTCTACTTGACAACAGGGCATGTAGCCTTCACTCGGTCTTCCACGTTCAGCTCGGGTCTCAAAAATTATGTAATTTTCAGGGGCACCCCTGTAGGAAGGAGCATCACCACCATAAACCTTACACTATTGTAAATAAAATATGGAAGACTTCATTTTCTGTCGACCTAATCGACTACATCCCTTGGCGAGAACACCCAGAATAGGCACCCTTCTAAAATTAGCTCTATGGACTAAAAGAATACTTGCATTTAGCATTGTCAACGACAACCCGGTAATAGTGTCTGTTTCAGATAGAGCAACCGCAGCATGAAATTAATGATTTACTACCAGTTTACGAAAGTAACGACGGAAATTTTTAATAAAGTTTAATCTATGACGTTGTTACAATGATTTTTAACAGACTTTACATGCATATACAAGGTGATCAATAAACGCGAATCTTAGGCGTGATATCTATATAAGGTGATAACACGGGATATGCAAAAATTTAATTTAAAACCAACAAAAGACTTGTTGTGAATCACGATAGATTGTTAAGATCCACAATCCCCTCAAGGAGGTGTTCTCTCCCCAATTCTTTTCAATATTTACACATCTGAGATCCCCTATTTGATCGATCAGTATGGCGTCTCCTGCAAAGTATTTGCGGATGATATAAAAATTTACAAAAATATCGTCGGTGTGGACGACCATGTTGCTCTTCAATCTGCAATTAATACTATTGTGGACTGGTCAGCAAGGTGGAATCTTCCACTGCCAGGCCAAAAATCCCAAATACTACACCTTGGCGAGCAAGCCAACAGGAAGGTCTATCATCTTGGTGATGTTCAGCCTAGGAGCACAACTACTTTACGTGACCTGGGATTTATTCTAGACTCAACACTGTCATTTAAGGAGCATTGTGATTTGATAGCTAAGAGAGGGGATAGGATTGTGCATAGCATATTTAAGTCGTTAAAAACAAATCCAGTCATCCACATGCTGCTAGCCTACAAAGCATATGTCAGACGTGTGCTTGAATATGGTACCACTGTTTTAGTCCTAAATACATGCGTGAAATCGCTAAGCTAGAGTCCGTGCAAAACAGTTTCACAAGAAAGCTCTGGATAAGAGTACAGGTTGTGATTATACCACCATTCCACCTGCCACTGTAAGGAACAAGATCTTCAATTTGCAGTCTCTTGCTTGTCGTACGAAGCGATATGATTTAATTGCAATTTACAAGTTAATGAATGGCACATGGGGCCTTCGCCTCCGTGATTTCTATTCTGTATCACCTTCTAGCACTAGAGGTGGTCAAAGTAAGATACAAATACCAAGAGCTAGAACTAATGTTAGATCGGCATTTTTTACACATCGGGCTGGCTCTGAGTTCCTAAAGTTTTCTAAGAAAATCGTTGTGCCAAATTCACTGAGGCAGTACAAAAGGCTTATTGACCGGTATCTCCAAGAAGCTTTTTAATGGCTTACCGAGTTGTTCGTGTTTGTACTAGTTATCACCATCCGTGTGTTCCTATTCATTAATATGATCGTTTTTGTTTGTTTGTTTGTCTGTTTTTGTTTTAACCCTGCGTGATTGTTCACGTACAAAATAAATAAATAAATCTATTGTAGGCGCATCATTGGGCCTGTCGCAAACGTTGCAATGTGATACAGCCTCATATCCCAAATTTTCTCTAACGTTCAAATGAGATAGTGATGTAGTGATGATGTGGATATGAAAGGCAGTATGAGTCAAAATAACCTTTCTCACTTTTTCCAATATATAGCCTAAATAAACTACCACTGGCAAACACGTAGATTTACATGCTTGGCGTAGTATCGCCCAATCGCACACCAAAGTTGTCAACAAGAAATGTGTTAAACGGATATTTCAGTCTAAAAGGCAGGTAGAGGGCACCTAAAAGAAGAAGGTAAAGAAGGCTAGGTACCTGAAATATAAGTTTGAAGAAAGAGCAACATGGCAACATGGATAATTAACAACATCGCACGAAAATACAGGGTGCGTAAAAAGTATTGACGCACCAAACGTAAATGTTAGAAATAACAACACATCATAAAATCCAATAAGTTTATATACGAAATGTCAACAATGATCTAGCAAACATGACAGCACCACTTGTATTTTATATGGGCTTCTTTGCTGCGAATGCAGGGGCGCAGAGGACGAGGAAAGGCATCGACGGTGCACCGCAAGTAGTCCGTCGATTTCGTTACTTTTGTGAATTTAACTTGTAAAAGTGTTACATACTCTTCAAGGACCTCCAAAGTGCCAATTCTGGCGGAAGGCTCGCTGCAAGAGAGGCGCATTCGGCCAGTGTCAGTGGTTTGTGCATTCATCACAAGCGTCTCTCCTTTTCGTGGATACAGGAGTGAAGATAAGTCAGTAGAACTATCTCTATTGATGTCCTAAAGAAGCAACTGGTTCCTTGTGAATCTCCTTGAGAGTAAGCCGTGTGTCTTCCAGCAGGATTAGACTCCTGTGCAGAGTCCAGGATTGTTCAGGACTGGTGCAGCGCCAACTTGAAGGACTTCATTTCGGCAGAGGAGTGACCTCTGTATAGACCGATTTAAATCCGCTGAATTACTCTATATGGGAAGTTTTGGAGAACAAGGTTTGCGCTACTTCCCACAAAAGTATGAAGTCAGTGGAGGATGATCTGGTCAAAGCATGGAACGAAATCGACGTGGACTACTTGCGGCGCACCGTCGATGCCTTTCCTCGGCGTCTTCGCCGCTGCATTCGAAGCAAAGAAGCCCATATAAAATACAAGTGATGCTATTCTGTTCGCTAGATCATTGTTGGCATTTTGTATATAAACTTGTTAAATTTCATAATGTGCTGTTATTTCTAACGTTTACGCTTAGTGCGTCAATACTTTTTGCGCACCTTGTACAATAATTTAAGGAAAAGGGAAAGGACAGCCCGAAAATTAATCAGCTGATCAGTATTATCGATTAAAGGACGCCTCGATTTTCATTCTAGATCCGTGCCACGATCAGCTAGAGCCCAGACATATCTCTACCGTCGGCCATGCGGCGCTGACTGCAATAATGGCCCACTTCCATATAACCACTGACACACTTGCGGCGCCGCGCCCGCTGAAACTCGAACGCATCGAACGCAACGCATCACGCGGCTCGGCTGACGCGGCAAGGTTTGCATCGGCGGCGATCTCTGCGTCTCTGCCCTATGCTGAAAGATAGCCTGCCGCGTTGCCGCAAATGTTCAGAGGCCTTATAAACGTGGCACACAAACTCATTCTTCCGCGCAGCCCTTCGGCAAGGCGACAATGTGGAAGAGTGACAAAATGAGGCAGGTGTGACCCAATGTCAAACGATGTTATGAAATATAATAATGATTCACCATCAAGGCACTATTTTTGAAGCTGTAAAGACCTCCGCACACCTTCGCGGCAACGCGGCAGCACTATCTATATCTATCAGTAGCCATATAGGGCAGAGACGAGCAATAATTATTCAAGGCATTATTGCCGCTGCAGCCGCTTTGTCATAGAAACTGATAATGATAATGAAACCGTATTGGCGACGGGATAAGGTGGCAAACCTGAGTACGAGCGCCTCCTACGCGGCAATTTAGCTGCCTGCTGTGTGCCGCATCTCAACAATGCTTTTTTAGTTCGTATCGTTCCCTTGCAACGCATATGCGTCAGACAAAGCTTATGCTCTTACAGATGTAATATTCACCGCCTTAACCAGTAGTTCATTATAGCCGTAATTGCGGAGGTGGTTTCTGATCTACAGCAGCTTCTGTTCTACCAAACATGCATTTGATAGCCAACCAATGTAAGGCCAAGACCTAGTTTTTGCATGAGCATGTGGTATTTTGGATCTATCCTAGTCCTGGATCTATCCTAGATCTATCCTAGGGAGGGGGGGGGGGCACATAAGTAAAAAGTATTATATGAAACAAATCCACTTAAGACTTACCGAGCGGCCTCTACAGAACAACATGGAACCTATACAACAAAAGTACAACAGTCGCTCGAGGATTGAAGTCGATTGACGAGGTGCAAAGATTGGGTCGCTGGGTACCTCACGACTTGACACAACATGACATGGATCGCAGAGCCGATGTCGTTCCGTCCGTCCTTACCCCCAGACGTACCCACGGATGGCTGGACAACCTTGCCACCCGGGGATGAGAAGTGGATACTCTAACTATAACCGGCGTGCACAGTGGGTTGACGCAACTGGAGAGGCAGAGGACGTTCCGAAACCCGACCTTCGGGCATACAGATAGGAGGCTGTTTAGTGGCACTCATGTAATGCTATTCTATAATAGTTTCCAGGCTCCGCTAAACTACGAGTAAAAATAGATCCACCAACAATGTCGCAAAGCCCGTGAAGCGGTCAATAATTTCGTGCGGACAAACGGACAGACAGACAGACAGACAACTAGATGGAGATTCACGGGCATTCACAAGGTGCTGCTAAAACCAAGAGTACTGGAGAGAGAAACTAAGAAAACCGGCACAGAATGTCGAATGTGGACTCGACGATTTTGGCCACGCTAATGGAGACCAGCTCCTACGAATTACAGCAACCAATTTTTAACGGACTGAAATAAACCAGCATAGATAGAATTAGGAAACAGAAGGAAAGAGCATCGGCGGATCTATCCTAGTCCGGGGGGGCACATAACTAAAAAGTATTATATGTAACAAATCCACTTGAGACTTACCGAGCGGCTCCTACAGAGCAACATGGGACTAAACAAGAAAAGTCACATAAAAAAAAACGAAAAAATTACATTTGGTGCGGTTGTAAGCAGGCAAAGTTGTGTGCCCTCCTCACCATGTTAGATCCTGGTTATAACATGTCAGCGGCGGTCAGCACGCGGCATGCGGCTTCATGCGCCCTCCTCACCATGTTAGATCCTGGTTATAACATGTCAGCCGGCGGTCAGCACGCGGCATGCCTGCATTCCGTTGCTTTTTGCCCGCCGAGACGGTTGTAAACCACGGCGGTTTTTATTTTTTTTGTTTGTTCGTTTTTGACTTATTTTAAGTTCCAACTTGTTCTCTAGGAGCTGCTCGGTAAGTCTCAATTCATTTTATTACCTATATTTTAGTTATTTGGCCCCCCGGACTAGGATAGATCCGGTATTTTTTTAAGACTTGAAATTGACTCCAAGGAACGATTGAACTTCACATAAAGCGATCTCGAATTCGTTTACTTTAGGGACCGTTTTCCGATCTAAGTACTCGTTTACAAGCTCAAAACGCAACAGCCACGCAAAATCCAGAAGCGCCAAAAAACAGAAACAGAGAGACAGAAACTTTTAAAAGAATACATTCAGCAAAATTTGCGTAACTTGGACATCAGCCATTTCGTGGAGGAAATCGATGTTAATCAGTTATAAGAAAGTCCAAAATTGGTGCAAGACATTCATGAATCCCTTAGTAACTATCAATGAGGGAGTTATTGGCAGTGTTTATTTGTATTTAGAATGGCTTGAAAACGGAGATATTTTATTTCATTTTCCTTAGGTGTCAAATGGCTGCTACTAAGGTTGGTTAAATTCCCATAATGTTCTGTTGCGATTAAGACTCTAGCGCCAGGCGAGAATCGAACCCGAGCCACCTGCTAGACAGGGAGGAATGGTCTACGACATTACAACACCGGCTCAGTTTCATCAAACAACATCCACATCTCGTGGAACAAATCAGCACTTCATCATCACATTTTCAAAAGCTGGCCAACATATTACCTAACGGTGTGCCTCGCGGTTGTCTGTCTCAAGGAATACAACACATTTACTTCATATTTTCCTACTACGCATATAAACCTTAAGAACCTTATTTGTGGAACAACAACAAAATAAGGTTTTTGAAGGGTTTCGTGAAACCATTCTAACGAACCTGTGAGCACGATCCTACTATATATAAGCGAGAACGGTCGTTTGTTTGTGGGTGAGTGTGTGTGTGTGTTCGTTTGCACAGAAGTGCTGAAGGGAGTGTGTTGGGAGGAGGTATGGGGAAGGGAGGGGGGGGGGGGGGGGGGGGAGAGGGCGTGAGTTGTAGTGGTCACCAGTGGTCAACTGTTGTAGTTGTCGACAGGCGTCCATGTTCAGACGACATGCCACCAATGTCGCGCAAAGGACGTTCAGGTTGAGAAGAGATGCCAGCGATGTCGCGCTAGGGGTTCCGAATTCACACGACGTATCAACGATGTCGAGCAAAGCACGTCCGACTTGAGAAGACATGTCACCGACGTCGTTCATCAGGTGCCTGGGTTCATAAGAGGTGCCACCGATGTCACGAAAGGCCTTCAAGATTCAGACGACATGTAACCGATGTCGCGCCAGGGTTCCGGATTCACACGACGTGTCAACGATGCAGAGCACGTCCGGCAAAGCACGTCCGGCTTGAGAAGACACGTCATCGACGTCGGTGACGACAGAAGATATGTCACCGACGTCACCGATGTCGCGACAGGGTTCCGGATTCACACGACGTGTCAACGATGCAGAGCACGTCCGGCTTGAGAAGACATGCCACCGACATCGCGCTTCAGATGCACTGGATACAAAAGAAATGTACACCAATGTCGCGAAAGGCCTTCCAGATTCAGACGACGTGCCACCGATGTCGCGCAAAGCACGTTCGGGTAGAGAACACATGTCACCTACGTTGTTCAACAGTCCGCCCGGGTTCGGAAGAGATGTCACC